>JAPDOI010001427.1:0-181745 GCA_029168955.1 Aplectana chamaeleonis
CCCGCAGTCTCTGTCCTCCGATCGCCTCTTTTGGTTCGCCGGCCATCTTTATGTCGATGGCCCACGGCGGAGAAAGTCTACACCTCGTTCCACGACAACTCTGAAGATTTCAGAAATGTTGCGAACACTAATTTCAACAACTTACCGAAGCCTTCCGTAAGTTGTTGAAATCGTGATCGTAAGTTGCGCAGCCTCATGCCCTAATGTGTTCGCAACATTTTCGGAACTGTTCTGTAACTCTCCAAAATGTTGATTGTAACTATTAGAGTCTCGCCGCGATGGACTGATCGCTACGCGAACCCTCCGCCGCGGTAATTAGGTCGCGGAGCCGCGGGGTTCGCGTTGCGACAACGGGCGATCGGGGCGCGGGGTTACACCCGCGAGTTAGTTACTTGCATGTGCATATATGTATTGGTAGCGGTTAAAATCGATCATAGGAGCATAAAAGTGTTGAAACCTGACTGAATCACCACCCGAAGTGAGCACAGTGAGCAACGCACAGAAATAGCTGAGGTTTTTGTAAAAAAAAATTTTCTTCTCTGTTCACGCTGTTTTGGCAAGGCGTAATATTATATAAGGTCTCTCCTACTGACCCAGGCTCTTTATTGCTTCCCGTAAAACTTTTTATTTTTACAAGTTTGCTTTTGAATAATTAGTGCAATAGCAGTAGTGAATAATTATATCTGTCGATACTCGTCTCCTTTAGAATCACCTAATCTACCTCTAACGAAAAATCATTCGGCTTCTATTCGCACTAGATGATGACACCCACAAGGACTCACGGGATTCCTTCAATAGAGCAAATATAGCAATTTTTTTACAAACTTTGATTCTTAAATTTTTTTCTTTGTGCGATGCGTGAGTGAGTATGTCCGTTTATTAACAAACTCTTCAGGGTTGGCAGGGGAACTGGGAAACGATTCTGAGGTTGGGGTGTGCCTGGCTCATAGCTGCGCAAAAAGGCACCCAACATCTGTCCAGTACTCAACTCCAACTGCTTACAAATAGGTGCAACTGAGATACTCAGATTGACGGCCCGCGCACCTTTCCCAGCTGACCCGCGATCATTTTTTCTATTATTATTTACCTCAAGCATGTCACCCCGGGTCCACGGCGGAGAAACGCCCCGCCTCGGTCCGCCGCAGTCTGCGGTGAGGAACTACCCTCCCCGCGGATGGCGGCGAAAGCCCCCCCCCCCCCCCCCCCGTGGGGGTACCCTTATCCCCTCAGCGGTTAAAAATGTACTGGCCTCCGGAGAGTGACTCGAAGTCACCTTCCAGGACCGGCTATAGAATGCCGAATGAGGACTTCAGTGAGATGAGGCGCCTTTTATACCGGCTGTACACGTGATAAGCACGTTACGACGTGATCATTCGTGACCATTATCAATTGTCTTTCCAAGCGGCCGAATTGAAGATGGCATGGCGTGTTTTGTGGCTCGCAGGCGAGCCAATATCCGCGCTGCGTGTGCGTCGCGTGCAGCATGGTTCGCCGCTGGC
This sequence comes from Aplectana chamaeleonis, assembly GCA_029168955.1. Taxonomy (NCBI): domain Eukaryota; kingdom Metazoa; phylum Nematoda; class Chromadorea; order Rhabditida; family Cosmocercidae; genus Aplectana; species Aplectana chamaeleonis. Next base: position 1,500 of record JAPDOI010001427.1, read on the forward strand.
CGGCACCCTACAAATGTGGGGCGCCGGCGATCGTTTTCGGCATAGAGGTTCGCCGGCCGCCGCCCTGAGTACCTGAGAATCTCAACTTCGAACACTACATTATCTGCGTACCTGTGATACACCCTGGCCATAGCTAGAGCTATGATTGTACAGGCACTTGATGGTTTCCGTCTCCCTCCGAATCTCGATTGTGAGATGTGCTGCGGCAATGTCCATGCATAAATCCAGCTCTGCACCAACAACTTTGATTCCACGACTTACTGTTGGAATCACAGAGAAACTCACGTCATAAACCTGAGCCACAGACCAGTGCTTGTTAGTAGGTGGGTTAGTAATCGATGCTGCAGAGTCGGACTCGGAACTTCTGAAGTATGTGGACATTTTAGTTTTTACATCCGATAACTGAAGATCGCAATAAACCTTTTTACAGCGAAACATTAGACAGAACGAAACGATGTGGAAATGAGTTTACGTGAGGCGAGCGGACCCATGTGGTTCCACCCTCTTCATCCTACCGGTCCGACGCAAGCACATCGACATAATGACCATCGAGTGAACACCTTCTTATCATCAGCAATGTTTATCGTTTTGGAGAGACTGATTCGAAACCTCGCACCCTACATCTACTTTCCCGCCTCGATATCACTACATTAGAAATTGTGGTGAGCGCGAAGCGCTCACCAGATTTGGCTTTGATTCGCCATCGCGCAACCCCCTGATCTCAGTATCAGTGTCCAGAGTAAACGTAGGAAGACCGTTCTTTTTGCATTTAATACACTTTAGGAGGCTGAATAACTATTCAAAAATTGGTCCGGAATGGTTACCTGAGATTCGAGAAAAATTGTCAAAACCACGTCATTTTGGTCGAAAAAAGGGTTCATCTCCTTTTTTTTCAGTTGGCGTACACGATCTTGTTGGAACACTTAACGTTGAGCTAGAAAGCTCATTTTTGGCCAGAAAGTTGGTTATGATTGCACCTAGCTCCTGTCAAAATTTGAAGTTGGTAGCTCAATTTTTGTGGAACCTCAAAATTGAGGGTCAGGAAAGTCAAAAACACGTAAACATGTTATTATAAACCATCCGACGTTTACTCATCCGTAAAAATGAACTAATGAAATAAACACCGTTACTGATAAGCTTTTGCTCAGGATTGAACGCGCCCTGAAACGGGGCAACGCTTCGATCAATACGGCGGGATTTCGGAAGTACTTTTTGGAACGCCGCACGGTGTGAATCAGAAGTGGGCCACATAACGCCGTAGAAAGTGTGCGGGACCCAAATGAGAGTGCGCAGGGCGCCGTACAAATTGTGTGGGACCCAAATGAGAGTGCGCCGGACGCCGTAGAAACTGTGTGGGACCCAAGTGAGAGTGCGCAGGACGCCGTAGAAACTGTGTGGGACCCAAATGAGAGTGCACAGAACGCCGTAGAAAGTGTGTGGGACCCAAATAACAGTGCGCCGGACGCCGTAGAAAGTGTGTGGGACCCAAATGAGAGTGCGCCGGACCAGGGGTGTGCGTTTTTCGTTTTTCGATTTTTCGGTTTTTTCGTTTTTCGCCCTTTTTGGCGAAAAAAATCAATATCGAAAAAAACGAAAAAGTTTAAATTTTTTTCGGTTTTTTTCGGTCTGAAATTTGCGGTTCTGATGCGACTTGCAGTCGATCCTTCGCTGCTTACAGATGTCTCCAGCAAGTTTGCACACGTCTCTGACTTTATTCCAGAATCAAGCAGAAGCAAACGTATGATCTGCACCTTGCACGACGGTTCCTTCTACTACATCACTTTCGATTAAAAATTACATTGATGGAGCCGAAATTTTTTGAATTTCCTGTTTTTCAGCAGACTAATACGACTCGGCGCATCTTTTGAGCATGGCCATAACTTTCAGGAATAATTCTCCGAAAAACCAAAAATACACATTTCGACAGGCGGAAACATCACCAATATAATAACGCTAATCGATTCCGCATAGCAGATAACCTGCATCGGTAATTCGAAGGCAGCGTTCACGATAATCATTCTCGATGACTTTCCGCAGTGAAAATCATAGGCGAGAACAATTCTATGCTCTCAGTGACAAAAAATGGTTTAAAAAGAGCTAGGAATGGCTAAATAATGGATGCAAACAGGCGTTCTGAGGTCACCGAAACTCCTCATGTCGCCTTTCCGCCCCTAGAACCTCGAGGTTGTGATAACATGAAGTACTCAAGTCAAGGAAATACTGATGAGCGAGCTAAACCGCTTGATTATCACTGTTATAACTTTGACTTTAACTTTATTACGCGCCCTTGCAGAAGTGTAGAAACATAGGAAAGGCAAAAAAAAACATCGAAAACATCAAGGAATTTAAAAAATGACAAGTTTCGAAAGGAAAAAACGTAAAACAATTAATAGATCCTTGCTCGACAATGTAGGTAATTTTTGACAGGTGTTTTGAATTTAACAAGTTGATCGGTATCTGAACAGTATGACTCATCTTCAAGTATTCCATGCCGGCTCTGAAGGTGAAGAAGCCGCGCCACAAAGAGGTGCGCGGCTGACGGAATTTAAGCTTGAACCTTTCTCTCCTAGTATTTGTTATATTTTGCTATGACTGAGCGCTCCGCTCTTTACTCCGCCCGGACTCATCCGAGCAAGATAAGCTTTAGCATCCTTCGTAGCGGCTGATTCCTCCACGCTCAAACGCTCAAAAGTCAACTTAATAAAGTGTGGCCCTCTTTTAGCAACAAAACACGGTTTCCGCGTTTTCTTCAAGCATGCCTTGCTGTATAGGGCACCAGAATTTCGGTAAACGAAAGAGATATCAAAAGTGCAATCTATTGTGAACACTGCTTTAAGTTCAGGAAAATTCGTTTTCGTTCAAGGTGTTCATGGAAAAGACGTGGAGAATCGCTCTTTGGAGGCCCATAATTTTCAAGCGGAAGTCAACCTAAATTTTCCTGCTCCCTCTATCGATCTATACCAAAAAAAGTGCAAATAAAAACTTTCTAGGCGAATGGCATCAAGTACAGATCCATCAAGCGAAACTGATTGAACGTAACCCCTATGTAGACACCGCGACTCAATGCATGTGGTTGCGTCGCGGCCATTACCGTCCAATAGCGCCGAGAGACTAAGCTTACTGGTCAGTGTTGACCACGACGCAATCGCTCACACTGAAATTCAACATGACAGCACAAAAATTCACGCAAGAGTGTGCTATCCATCAAGAACTATTGATGTTCGTCTCTGTACAACGTTTGTTCCGTTTTGATCTATGACTTGCCCACGACTTTCAACTTCTGCGAATTCCGGTATTTTTTCATGAAATTGGGGACGACCTTCGAGCCCACAGTTTAGATCAAAAACGTGAAAAAACGTGGATGTGATCGTTCAGAGAACCACCGCACTTTCAAAACAAGAAGTTCACCACAAGAATTTAAGAAGGTGTTCAGCGCTAAAATTTTGCCAGGATTCGACGCTGCAACAAGGGTAAAATTCCTTACATTGATACGCTGATTGGGTATGCTTTTGTGTCACCAAGAAAACATAATTCTGTCATTATTCAAAGCACTTCGATTACGTTGCCTTGTTTTTCCAGTCCAAAATATGCAATTACGAAAATAAAATGTTTCAAAAGACAAGAAATTTTTCGGTTTTTTCGGAATTTTTCGAATTCAAAACCGAAAATTTTTCGTTTTTCGGTTTTTTCGGTTTCGAAGTTTTTCGCACATGCCTGCACCGGACGCCGTAGAAAGTGTGCGGGACCCAAATGAGAGTGCGCAGGACGCCGTACAAAGTGTGTGGGACCCAAATGAGAGTGCGCAGAACGCCGTAGAAAGTGTGTGGGACCCAAATAACAGTGCGCCGGACGCCTCAGAAAGTGTGTGGGACCTAAATAACAGTGCGCCGGACGCCGTAGAAACTGTGCGGGACCAAAATGAGAGTGCGCAGGACGCCGTAGAAAGTGTGCCGGACCCAAATGAGAGTGAGCAGAACGCCGTAGAAAGTGTGTGGGACCCAAATAACAGTGCGCCGGACGCCGTAGAAAGTGTGCGGGACCCAAATGAGTGTGCGCAGGACGCCGTAGAAAGTGTGTGGGACCCAAATGGGTGCGCGCAGAACGCCGTAGAAAGTGTGTGGGACCCAAATAACAGTGCGCCGGACGCCGTAGAAAGTGTGCGGGACCCAAATGAGTGTGCGCAGGACGCCGTAGAAAGTGTGCGGGACCCAAACGGGTGTGCGCAGAACGTCGTAGAAAGTGTGTGGGACCCAAATAACAGTGCGTCGGACGCCGTGGAAAGTGTGCGGGACCCAAATGGGTGTGCGCAGTACGCCGTAGAACGTGTGTGGGACCCAAGTGGGATGCGCCGGAGGCCGTAGAAAGTTTGCGGAACCCAAATACAAACACGCCCATGCCTATAATTTTTTTCCGCAGGGCTACCGTAACCATTCTTGAACAAAACATGATAACGAACGATAACACACGCTCATGACATGCGGGGTATAAAAGGGCAGAGGAGCGGTATGCATTCATTCACAAACCGCTCTCTTCGACAAGCCACTGGAGAGTGGCTAAGGAGGTGGAAATTGTGCAAACATGATTGGTGGCTACTACGATGTGCTTATATCCAAGCTGACACTTGGAAAAATTCGAAGGAGGGTTACGGTAGCCCGGCGGAAAAAATGATCGGCATAGGCGTGATTGTGACCCAAATGGGTGTGCGCAGAACGCCGTACAAAGGGTGCAGGACATCACTGGGAGCGTGCAGGACGTCATAGAAGGGGGCGGGGGGGGGCAGGGCATCAGTGGGTTTGCTTTGAATTAACACCACCAGGCATAAACCATCTTAGAAAGGAAACCTTCAGGAAAAATAAATGAAATTCCTGAAAGTTTAGGTTCCCGGCAAATGTAAAGATTTGGCATGGCCATTTTTTTCGAAAGATTAGAAATATACTCAGTTAAAAGGGGAAGGTAAAAAAATGGAAAAAGTTTTGAAATATTCCTGAGAACTATTTGGCTTAGAATAATTCGCTTTTTGGGAAATGTAGTGAAATAGTTGAAAGTATGATTTGGCAGTCGAGTTTGAACCAATTATTTATAAGAGTTGTGCAAAATGAGAAATCGCATTGTATGAGCTTATCCGTAGAACATATCGAAGCAAAATCACGCGTGATATGGCTAGCAGTAAACGCTCGTTCGGGAGCTGGAATGCCGCGATCTATTAAGTAAAGTGAAATCAACTGTTTGTTCCATATCACGCGTGATTTTGCTTCGATATGTTCTACGGATAAGCTCATACAATGCGATTTCTCATTTTGCACAACTCTTATAAATAGTTGGTTCAAACTCGACTGCCAAATCATACTTTCAACTATTTCACTACATTTCCCAAAAAGCGAATTATTCTAAGCCAAATAGTTCTCAGGAATATTTCAAAACTTTTTCCATTTTTTTACCTTCCCCTTTTAACTGAGTATATTTCTAATCTTTCGAAAAAAATGGCCATGCCAAATCTTTACTTTTGCCGGGAACCTAAACTTTCAGGAATAGAGCGGTGGTTTTGCAAAAAAAAATTAACAGCCGTCAATTGAGAAATTGATAGACAGGGTGCGACCAAAGTACTTAGACCGGTCCTACACATAGATCGCTGATCGCGGCGATCTTAGATTTTGTCTCTGCCATCATATGTACATCATTGTGGGTACCTAATGGAAGTAGTTATTCACAGTTAGGTAAATGGAATACAAATGGAATTACGCCGCATAATTTTGGTGCGCGCGATTCGCACACCAGATTTGGTTTTGAACCGGCAGCGCGCTCAACCGCTTTATTGAAATCCATGTTCAGAGTGAACGTAGAAATTAGCTCTGAATTGCATTGCATAGAACCTAAAAAGTTGGTATTATCGTCGTATATTGGTTTGGAATGGCTCCCCAATGTTTGAGAAAAATGTGAAGAAAACGCTCGTTTTCTCTGTAGACATCTTTTTTTTTCAGACGGCGTTCACGATCTTGTTTGTTGGCACACTCAAATCTAACTAGGAAGCTCATTTTTTGACAAGAGGCTGGAAATGGATGCAGGTATAGTTCAGTTCCGCAATCGCGTTCAGTCCTCATTATCACAATCGTAGAAGCGAAGCAGTTGTTTTTAAAAAATTGTGGTGCGCGCGACGCGCGCACCAGATCTGGCTTTAACTTGGCCATGCGCAACTCTGCGATTCCAAAATCAGCGTTCAGAGTCACGGTGGAGATACGTTTTTTTCTCCATTGGAAAGAGCGTAGAAAGTTGGCCTATGTACCGTTTTTCTCCATTGGAAAGAGCGTAGAAAGTTGGCCTATGTACCGAAACATGGTTTGGAATCGTTTCTTGGCACTCGAAAAAAAATGGCGAAAACCACGTGATTTTGGTCGAAAAACTGTTAATCTCCTTTTTTTCAGACGGCGTTCACGATCTTGTGTAACCAGTTAAAATTGAGCTAGGAAGCTAATTTTTTGGTAGGAGGCTGGAAATGGATGCAGCTAGCTCCTATTCAATTTTGGAGTTGAAAGCTCAATTGTAGCGGACCCTCGAAATTGAGGGTCAAGACGGGTAAAAACATGTAAACATGTTATTGTAAACCATCCGACGTTCTCTGAGCTTCGAAAATGAACTAATGAAAAACAACACAGCTAATGATAGGCTTCCGGCCAGGATTGTTCTTTCTTTGAGACGGTTGGTGTAAATAGGATTTGAGGAGTGCGCAGGACGCCGTAGAAATTGTGCGGGACCACAGTGGGAATGCGCAGGACGCCACAGAAAGTGTGCGGGCCACCAGTGTGGAAGCGTAGGTTGTCGAAGGAAGTGTGCGGGACCCCAGTGGGAGTGCTCAGGACGCCGTAGAACGTGTGCGGGACCCCAATGGGAGTGCGCAGGAGGCCGTAGAAAGTGTGCGGGACCACAGTGGGAATGCGCAGGACGCCGTAGAAAGTGTGCATTCCCAAAGTGGGAGTGCGTAGGACGCCGTAGAAGGTGTGCGGTAACCCAGTGGGAATGCGCAGGACGCCGTAGAAGGTGTGCGGTAACCCAGTGGGAATGCGCAGGACGCCACGAAAGTGTGCGGGCCACCAGTGTGGAAGCGTAGGTTGTCGAAGGAAGTGTGCGGGACCCCAGTGGGAGTGCGCAGGACGCCGTAGAACGTGTGCGGGACCCCAATGGGAGTGCGCAGGAGGCCGTAGAAAGTGTGCGGGACCACAGTGGGAATGCGCAGGACGCCGTAGAAAGTGTGCATTCCCAAAGTGGGAGTGCGTAGGACGCCGTAGAAAGTGTGCGGTAACCCAGTGGGAGTGCGCAGGAAGCCGTAGAAAGCGTGCGGGCTACCAATGGGAGTGCGCAGGACGATGTAGAAAATGTACGGGACCCCAGTGGGAGTGTGCAGGACGCCGTAGAATGTGTGCGGTAACCCAGTGGGAGTGCGCAGGACGCCGTAGAAAGTGTGCGGGCCCCCAATGGGAGTGCGCAGGACGCCGTAGAAAGTGTGCGGGCCCCCAATGGGAGTGCGCAGGACGCCGTAGAAGGTGTTCGGTAACCCAGTGGGAGAGCGCAGGACGCCGTAGAAAGTGTGCGGGCTCCCATTGGGAACACGCAGGACGCCGTAGAAAGTGTGCGGGTCCCCAATGGGAGTGCGCAGGACGCCGTAGAAAGTGTGCGGGCCCCCAATGGGAGTGCGCAGGACACCGTAGAAGGTGTTCGGTAACCCAGTGGGAATGCGCAGGACGCCGTAGAAGGTGTTCGGTAACCCAGTGGGAGTGCGCAGGACGCCGTAGAAAGTGTGCGGGCCCCCAATAGGAGTGCGCAGGACGCCGTAGAAAGTGTCCGGCTCCCGATGGGAGTGCGCAGGACGCCGTAGAAGGTGTTCGGTAACCCAGTGGGAGTGCGCAGGACGCCGTAGAAGGTGTGCGGTAACCCCGTGGGAGTGCGCAGGACGCCGTAGAAAGTGTGCGGGCCCCCAATGGGAGTGCGCAGCATGCCGTAGAAAGTGTGCGGGCCCCCAGTGGAAAAGCGAGGGTCATTTTTTATGGTTGCGGGTCACAATTTTTTGGAGTTATGGTTCTCAGACAACACCGATTCGTACCAATTTCATTATTTACGGAAGGCGAAAGCTGTCATGAGAGGTTTCGCCTCTCCAAAATGGGAATCGCTGAACAAAAATCAGGTCAAAAAGGGAACCTTTGGAAAAATATATGAAATTTCTAAAAGTTTAGCTTCCTGGCAAAAGTAATGATTTGGCAATGTTTCAATTTCAAGAAATCAAAGAGTTGAAAAAAAAATTAAAAAACGTCTTGAAATATCTTTAAAAACGATTTGGCGCAAATCAACCACAAGTAATGAAAAAACTGGGAAATGTAGTGAAATGTAGTCGGATTTGGCGGTCAGTCGTAGGCCAACTTTTTATAAGTAGTGAGAGACGAGGTATAGGATTTTACAAGCTTCTCCGTTAAACTTATCAAAGCTAAATCAAGCGCGCAACGGAAACCTTAAAACATTTCATTGAAGCTGTAATACGGAAATCAGGGTGGGTCAAGCTATGTAAACGTAACCCTCAAATCCGATGCACGCTTGATTTAGCTTTGATAAGTTTAACGGAGAAGCTTGTAAAATCCTATACCTCGTCTCTCACTACATACATATAAAAAGTTGGCCTACGACTGGCCGCCTAATCCGATGTTAATCATTTCACTACATTTCCCAGTTTTTTCATTACTTGTGGTTGATTTGCGCCAAATCAGTTTTAAAGATATTTCAAGACGTTTTTTAATTTTTCTTTTCAACTCTTTGATTTCTTGAAATTAAAACATTGCCAAATCATTACTTTTGCCAGGAAGCTAAACTTTTAGAAATTCAACTATGAAAATGAAGAAATCATTCTCGAAACAACCGCTTCGCTTCTTCGATTGTGATAATGAGACTTTGCGGACTGAACGCGATTGCGGAACTAGATCATAACTCCCATTCGAATTTGAATATGATACCTTAACTTTGAAGGGTACCCTCAAAATTGTGGGTTTACATACTAAATTAGCCGTGGAGCACGACAGCTGCTTGGGCATCCTACGGCGGTGTAGACCAGGTTGTGTGGGTGGATCTGCAGCAGGGATGTGCGGCAAACGATTTTCAAAAATTGGCAAACGACAGACAAAAATCGTCCACAAATAGCCGTCAAACGGCAATCGGCCCCCGGCAAACGGCTATTGCCGCACATCCCTGATCTGCAGCCCATTAAAACAAATCGTAGGGGTAATTAGTAAACATTTGAGATTTCGTTAACATGACGCGTCATCGACCGATAATCAATATTATCGATTTTCGCGCTTATTGCACAAAATGCTGCGGGGAGTGGTGATTGTTGATGGGTATGGGTGTTTTAGTTGAAGAATTTAACTCATCAAACATTATCGATTAATACCAATCAATAAACTCGATTTTTTTTGCCCGTGTCACAAAATGCCACGATGAGTGTGGATTGTTGATGGCCCTAAGTCCCTTGTTTGGGAAATTCTTCTCATCGTGGAAGATCCAATATTGAAGGCACTGTTCACGATAAATTTCACTTCCGATATCCCCACGGCTTACGAAAGGTCTGGTGCCCTATATCGCAAGGCATGCTTAGAAAGGATACGAAAGAAGCGTTTTTGAGCCAAAATGGGCCCTCCCTTGTTTACGTTGATTTTTGAGCGTGGAGGAATTGACCGCTAGAAGGATGATACTTATCAGTGCAATGAAGCAAACAGCTCACTTATCAGCACTTCCTTCACTTGATCATTCCTATAATCCGAGTCTTCATTTGTTCATTTCGAGGGCGGATATGGGGCGCGGGGTGTGTCTGGGGCCCCAAAACGCTTGTTTGCAGCCGTTATTTTGCCACTGCTGGCTCGTTTTCTACAGTTCTTTCGGCACTGGGAGCCTAGGATCCTTCTCGCCTATCATTTCACGGTGGAAAGTCAACGAGGATGATAATCGTGAACGCTGCCTTTAATGATCAATAATATCTATTTTTCACCTGTTGCACAATTTGCGGCAATGAGTGGTGTTTTTTCATGTTTCAAAAATTGAACTCATCCGACAATATCGTCTGTTGGAGGTTTCAGCTCTCCAAACTGGAAATCGTGTAGCAAAGTTCAAATCAGAAAGGGAGCCTTCGGGAAAAATATATGAAATTTCTCTAAATTAAGCTTCCTGGCAAAGATAAAGATTTATCAACGCCATTTAAGAGCCAAAAAAGTTCCAAAATTATCCTGAATTATCCTAAAAATTTATTTTGTGCAAAATAGTCTGAAGAAATAAAAAAGCTAGGAAATGAAGTGAAATAACTGAAAATACGGTTTGGCGGTCAATCATAGACCAGCTATCTAGAAGTACATAGTGACACACGGGGGATTGGATTTTACAAGCATCTCCATAAAACTTATCAAAAAATTAAGCCATTTCCGAAAGGTTCTGCGGAAAAGGTTGAAGGCATCGTTTGCGCTGAAAACCAATTTCCATTTTCCAGGCTCAAATTCATGAATGAGCCAGGTAGATCACGTCGGTGAAGTTTCGCGCGTCAAAAAGATTTTGTTCTGAAATTGGAGGGGTTTAAAATGACGATCCGCCACCAGTTTTCACCAACCATTTAGCACAAGGAACAGTGGTGCAGGTGATTCAGCATCTGAAATTTTTCATTCGGGAAATTCGAACATCCAAACTTGCCCAATGGATACTTCTTTTTTTTCATATTGAGTTCCAGTGAACGAAAGGCAAGAGAAATTCACCCACTTAAAGGCAGTGGTCACGATGAAAAACATTATCGAAAAAACTACAAAAATCAGCTCAGATATAAAACAGCTCAAAAACTATGAAGGTAGCGCGGTGAAAAACGGGCTAGAATTAGAGTTATTAAGACCCTAAATTTCCAGTTCGTGCACACGTGCACAGAAAGATCACAGTCTCATGCCAATCCGTCAAAAATCATCGACATTCACAAGGGACCACTTTGAACGAAAAATGGAGTTTTGGGAAACGGTCTTCTGGGGGTTGTAGAGGAGTTAGAAAGAAACAACTTGAGATTTTAAAATTTCACTCAGTCCTCACGGGTAGATCAAAAACGGCCAAAAAAAGAAAGTAACCAGAACGATGGCTTGGGAGGATGTAGCACACAAGTGACTTATACAGTGGCCTTGAAATCATCTGAAAAGGTTCTCCTAAAAGTTTGAAGATGAAATCTCTTGAGTTCTGACTTGTTTATTGATCCCCTGAACAAAGCTCGTTGCATGCAAAGCAGCGATCATTGCAAAGAGATTGTCGGGCAATTGAATGATGGTTCGAATACTGTGGGATCATTACTGCGTTATGGCTGACAATAATGACATTATGTTATGTGCTCATCCTACTTGTTTTGAGTTTTAACAGTGTCTCTTGATTTTTACACCTCTTTTCTTATATCGCAGAGGTAACGTGATATAAACTAAGAATGTTTTATATCCATGTTAAAAGCTATGCAAATTTCAAGGTATCAACATTTGCTAGAATATCAAGAATACCCTTACCCTTCTTCCCACATATGTATGTCACAGAAAAACCGTCCTTAATTCGGTGAAACACCTTATCGGACTTGTTTTGATATATGACGCTGGAAAAAAGTTCGGACAAAATGTAACCTCGTGGACTTGTTCTTTGATCAATGACCAATCTTTTTTCAAACAGAAATAATTATTATAAATAAAAGTGGGTTTACCTAAACTACGAAATCCAATGAAGCAACCTTATTTATAAGCGCATGACTCGAAGACTTAAGGCGAAAAACACATCCGACGTTTGAGAAAAAAACTCCCGACGTAATCTGAGGGAATATCCCGCGATCGTTCACGGATAGAATCCCCTCGGTTTCTGGTAGGGGCCGAGAGGATACTAGCATGGTCACGCAACGATCGTGGGATTCTGCCAGTCTCAAACCGAGAGCGTACCGCGTTCGGTCATAGATGCTCCCACGATGCTCTATAGCAAAATCGCGAGGAGACGAGCCTGGGCCTATCACGGAACGATTGCGAGATCCTACCAGTTTCAACCTGAGGGCGAATCGCGTCTATACATTGATGTATTCGGGGCGTTACATCGCGGATCCGCGACGAAACGAGCCTGAAACTATTGCGGGACGATTACGAGATTCTGCCAGCCTCTTGATGGTACCGCCTCCAGGCCCTCTCGATGTTTCACCCGAGCGAGTGTTGCCTATCAGATCAACACGCAGCTGTAAGGTATTGCCCTCGCCGCATTTCGCGCTGCTTTACAAATCTGCACATCATAAGAACGCGGGACCGGGGGGAGACGATCACGGTACCATCGCGGATCGCGAGAGCACCACGGTATTAGCGCGGTAAACCTCTCAACGATCGCGGTACCATCACGGTACGAGAACGAGAACGCCAACGGATGAGTCGATTGGGTAACTAACGCGGAACGAACGCGGATCGCGGGACTAGGGGGAGACGAACGCGGTACTATCGCGGATCACTGGAGCATCACGGCACTAGCGCGATAGATTCTCTCAGAGTATTGCACCTGACACACCGAAATTGACGAAGGGGTGGGAAGTGATTAATTCGAGACGTTTCAAAACTAGTTTTTTTTTTGCGAAAGCTGATAGTTTTGTGGAGCCTTTCCACTCTAATTCTGTATGTAAGAGAATCGTCTGCGCGAAAACATGAAAAAATTAGATTCGGTTTTCTGAGCGTACGATGCCTTCAAAAATTTGGAATTGCCACAAAATGCTATGGAATTCAGTGTATGGATTTCAAAAGGTTGGTCTCCGCAGAAAAGGCTAAAGATGTGCTTTTGCCGAAAAATGCTGTGAAATTTTTTCTGATGGATTTGGCAGTCGACAACTCTTACAAAATATTGTGAAATTCCCCTTTTTGGATTTGGCAATTAACGAAATTTTTCAAATGTTGTGAAATTTTTGCAGATGGATTTGGCGGTTTACAAAGTCATCAAATGATTTGGAATTCCCCTTGTTCTCCAAATTCAGAAAAAATTTTCTGCATTTGAACTTTTTTCAAGTGAAGAGAGAATGTAATTTTGAACACCTTTATCGTACTTGTAATATAATATCTACGGAATTGCTCAAATGACCTATGGCATTTTTCGCAGTCATAACCGCAAGAGCTCATAGTCCACTCTTGTGGGGGGCGTGACGCGGCCCACAAGAGTGGACTATGAGAGTGCTCACGGCATGGGACGCGCGTGCCGCCCATCCACCACCGCCATAGCGGCACCGCCCAAACCGTCATGGCGGTTTTACCATTGGAATTAATACTCGCTTCTCAGTCTAATTTCACTCCAACATAAATAACTCTGGAACTACTCCAGGCTACCGTATATGCAAATGCAAGTCATGAATTTCTGTGCATGTCAGATTTGAAGCCCAACTTTCACCCGCACCGCCCTGACGGTGCCGCCGGAGATTTCGTAGTTGTCTCCCGCTCGTTCCGCGCGTGCCTACCGGTGAGAAGTTCCATAGCCCACCGCGCTTCCCGCGCGTGCCTCGCTTGTGGTGAGGACTATGAAAGATGCCTATGAGACATTGATAGTAGCAATTACGCGTCAATGACGGATAGAACATCATCAAAGGCACTCACCCTGAGAGTCTTGGCCGAGAAATAGCCCACCAGGCTCAGCAGGTTTTCCTGGTGAGCTATTTCTCAAATATTTCTCGATTATTTCTTTTCTAATACGCGACTGGGACCCTGTTGCTCGTCAAATAGCAGAAAAAACATGGGTAGCTGATCGTAGGTGTTGACATCCGAATCTGCCACAGGAATGTGTCATACAGGCTATAAAACGGAAAATTCACATGGTTCCTACGCGTGCTGGTGCGGAGCGGAGGTTAGAGACAGTGAGAGAGCGGAGGGCAGACGGAAGCTGAGGCGTCGAGCGCGCCGCTCGCGCCTTGAATGATGTGAATTACGAAGTTTTATAGAGGGTATACTCCATTGAAGACCATTTATTTTGCGGCTTTTACTTTGTGAGCATTATTTGACGTCTACTTCGCAACGACCAGCTATTTTTCGACTAATTCTAGGCTATTACGCAGAAATCAGACATTTTATGGCTATTTATCAGCTATTGCTTGGCCAAATTTCTCAGAGCAAGCAACCGTAGGGTAGTACGTCAGCACATTAGAGATTGGTGAAAGTGTGGTAAAGTTAAAAGCCAATGTCGCGTGGGGCGTACTATTATGGCCTGATATGCGACAAGCGCTCTTCAATCTCAGCTTCTCGCGATACAGTTTCAGCACTGAGGTGATACTAGCGCGACGCTTTCGGACTTCAGTGTACATGGATTTGAAGTCATTTTGGTCGAAGCAAGTCGCGAACGTTTGGCAGAGCATTCAGAATAGTATGCGTTAGACTTATACAACAACTTGGAAGGCCAGACTATGTTCATGCCGCTATTGGTTGGGTTTTTTTTTTGGCGTGGATGGAACACTCGGTCTTGTACGGCAACAACAGCACCTTCTGCAATTGTGGTACAGGCGCCTGAGTCATTTTTGAACAGAAAGATACGCCAAAGAGTTTTTCTTCCTGAGGATTAAATCCCAAGTTAGAACGTCCTTCTCAGTTAAAGGCGTGTTTTGCCTAGGACACATGAACTGAGGATTTTAAGTGAGTTTATCGTCCTCCGGGCAACTACAAAGTGTTTCTCCAGAGCGAGTGTCTAGTAGTTGTGTGAATACTCGATAAACTCATTCAAATGTGCCAGGATATAGCAACGTGAAGAATGTACCTCATCAAGAAAATGGCAGACTCGGCATAAATCTTGCTAAAAATGCCTTCCGCTACGAGTTCGTTCTGACATATCGGTAGGAAGAATATTAAAAACGGTTCGAAATCGTGACCGTCAACCAGCACGTCCTGGGCCCGTAGTAACCCCCCCCCCCTTCAGCCTAGGTAAATGAGGCTGATGGCTGTGCTGATAGCCGAACCGCAATGTGCGGGCGCACACGTTGGAAGATAGCCCTCGATGCAATCATCTCATGGTGTGATCTGATCGATTAAACAGACTGATAAAGTTCTCCATCAGCCTGATTCTTTGAATCAGCCTGATTGCGATAGTGGTGCGAAAGAGCACACCAAAGACGGAGTGTCATCAGCCCAGCCCCGTAAGTGACAAATAGTAGTTTACGGTTTAGGCTGACAGCTCAGGTGTACTCAGAATTGCGTGACCTACTTTTCTGCACTAATCGACTACATACGCTGGCGCTTTTTGAAGACGTTCTCAGACATTCGTTCGCGTCTTGCCTCTGAGGGCGTTCTCGGTTACGCCCCATTTCTCGCGAGCGCGAAAAAATTCCGATATCGGGTCCGGCAATTTCGGGGCGTGGCTTGAGGGCGACTCTGAAAAAAGTCGGGTAAAGGCGACGAGGATCGCGACTTGCCTCTGACATCGTCACTGACCTCAGACGGCCTCAGAGGCAAGACGCGAACTAATGTGTGAGTGGGTTCACACGTATTGATCGCGTCAGATCTGTCGACACCGACGCCGGCGGATTGACATTGATTCGTCGACACTGATTGATTGACGTTTTCCACACGTCAAATTCTGTCAACTGCCACATATTCGATGCTCGTTTCTGTAGATTATTCGATTGGCTGGGAGATGAAATCAAGGATTTCCCGAATATTCGAATTTCTTTTCCTTAGTGTATATTTTATATTCTTTGGTTTCGGAATTTCCCAATATTTTACCAATTTTTAATAGTTTTGATTTTTTGATGAATTGATTGAAAACGAATTTGAATCATTTGTTGTTGCGTGTTTTCTGTTCAAGCGAAAAACTGCGGTCTATCGAATATTTGATTGATTCAAGAAATCGACTCATTCGTTTTTTTAGATTCCATTCCTTCACGCCCTTGGGCTAGGCAGTTCGTCGCTGAAGAAGAGCGCCGATGAGCTCCTTCTTAATCCCAATGAGCAAGATTTCTGTCCTAAATTGTTAGCCGTGAACCTTCTCACTTAAAATACTTTTCAGATTCTGGTTCAAACTGGGCGCCAACGACGATATTAGAGCAGCCGCGTTCAAGAAGATGAAGGAATGCAGGGAGCAATGGTACCCAGAACTTCGAAACTGCCTTGGGAAGCGTTGTAAGTTACTACACTTTGGAGTTTTATCTCGAAGAGCACTCGCACACCATATTTGTTTCAGGGGTGAGGTGCGACAGTGGACGATGAAGGACGAGAGGCTGATAGTTCGCAAGGTAATACCATTTTTATATCGCTTTTATGTCAATTTATGTCCATCCCTAGGTTTTTATTTCAGAAAAGAAGATTGGAAGCCGACCATGGGACTCAGGGATTTTTTTTTGAGTAGAGTGAGATAATTGGTCCGACTCGCGTTTTCCGCTCTGAAAATGAACAGCATGTGTGTGTAGTGGCAGGAAAGTTGTGCAAGGCGAGTTTGTGAGACCTGGCTCGGACCAATTCTCATTGTTTGTTATTTGTTTTTGGAAATTGTTATGTGTTATTGTTAAAAATTGTTATTTGTTATTTGATGAAAACTCAAGTGCAATTCGGGGTGAGAGAAATGGGTCCATTGTGTTGAGGGTAGGTTAAACTCAATGATCTGAAGATGGTTGTAGTTATGAATGTAGTTATTTTTTATTGATGCATTTTTGTGTAGCTTATGTTACTGTTGTGTTACCGCTCTGCAGCAAAACGTTGTGTTGTTAATAATAAATCATTAGTGAACAAGACGCTCCAAGAGTTGAAAAATGGTAAAG
This sequence comes from Aplectana chamaeleonis, assembly GCA_029168955.1. NCBI lineage: Eukaryota > Metazoa > Nematoda > Chromadorea > Rhabditida > Cosmocercidae > Aplectana > Aplectana chamaeleonis. The sequence goes on from JAPDOI010001427.1 coordinate 18,271, forward strand.
TGACACTAAAAAGGGTAGATGGGAATAGGGGCGGTGTTATCCTTTCCGTCGGCAATCATCAGCGTCTCAGGTGGTGGGGAGACCACCAGAATTGGCCGCAAAAGGAAATAGGTAACCTTGCTCAGTATTCCTGACTACCTTTGTAATGAAGAGGTTTTGTCCGAAAAATAAGGGGGAAATGGTGGAGGAATGTTCGTGAAATGTAGGGTATTTGTAAGAAAGATTTCCGAGGAATGTACGAGGATTGTCGGAGGAATGTACGTAAAATATAGGGTATTTGTAAGAAAGATTTAATAGGAATGTACGAAGAATGTCGGAGGAATGTTCGTAAAATATAGGGTATTTATAGGAAAGGTTTCCGAGGAATATCGGAGGAATGTTCGTAAAATGTAGGGTATTTGTAGGAAAGGTTTCCGAGGAACGTACGAAGAATGTTGGAAGGATATGTTGGAAGGGAGAAGATCCTGCTTTCGTCTCGCAACCAAACAAAACTTTACCAATACATAAATGCAAGAATCAGGAATTCCTCAGTTTTTCCAGTGCTAACAAATAATAGCGGCGTAGCTGTTTTCGATGATTTAGAAAAAGCCGAACTCCTATCTGATTACTTCAGCTCGATCTTTACTCTTGATGATGGCACCCTACCTGATTGTGAAAAAGTGATTTCTCGTAATATCAGCTCTTTTTTGATACTTCCCCAAGACGTCGTCAGACATTCTGCGAAACTTAAGTCTTCTTGCTCACTGACCTTTGACGGTATCCCCCAGATTACAATACCGCTCGTAGGATTTGGTCAGAAGGCGCGCGAGGTCGGGTTTTAGCGTCTTTTTCGTCTTTTCCTTATAACTCACTTCAAAATCGTGTCTGAGCGAAACTATGGTGATATTCGTGATCCTGATGTCAAGGGCTACCAAATGGTATAGCCCTTGTTGGGGTTTCGTTTTGAACTAACGGAGTTTGACAGGCAGGGTATACTGTATATTACCATTTCATGGAAGAGGGGCTCGGCGTCCTGTTTCTGCGTCCTCGTGGCTCCCACCACACCGTCTGCAACGCGCTGGCCGTCTGTGGCCTCGCCGACTCGCGTGCTGCCTCTCCACGTCGAGATTTTCGGCGGTTCCTCACCAGGGATGAGCGGAACAAAAATATAGAATTTCGGAAATCGGTTTTCGGGTTTCGGAACAAAAATTTTTTTCTCGGGTTTCGGAAATCGGGCCCTGAAAATGCGCGGAAATGCGGTTTTCGGAACGCGAAACGCGGAAAAATTGAGAAATTATCTAATGTTTTCTTCCTCCCAGATGACCCGATATTTTCGCATTCCGCAGCGTTTTTTGCGGTTTTCGGAATGCGGAACGCGGAATACCAAAAATGCGCGAATCTGCGGGTTTCGGAACGCGAAACGCGGAACTCCGCTCATCCCTGTTCCCCACCATCATTCCATTTGGTGTGAACCGTTGGGAAATCTCGAGGGTAAGCGGCAGGGATGGTGCCGCGCGCGGCGAAGGAACAGTTCGACGTTCCCCCCTGACAAAATTATCAGCTGTGATCGTGGTAACAATATCGCTCCAGCCGCGAAGCGGCTGGAGAGGTTTGGTTTTGCCTGGCACTTGTGATCACTTAGATTTTGGTAAAGTAGTTAATAAAACCTGTAAAACAAATTTTCTAGAGATTTCCTTCTGGATATAAGTGAGAGAGTATAGAAGACACCCGCTGACAAAATTTGAGCCAAATCGATTGAAAATTAACAAAGTTAGATCGGCTGAAGCTTAGCTAAAATTCGCGTTTTTTCTTGTAACGCGTCCCTCGTGTCCTGTTCCTCGTTCCTCGTCCCTCGTTTCTCGTTCCTGCCACTAGCCACTGCCAGTGGTCGCAGGCTATCAGTACATAGGGCATCTGATGACGTCATCAGGGTGTCATGTAAAGTACATAGGGCATCTGATGACGTCATCAGGATGTCATGTAAAGTACATAGGGCATCTGATGACGTCATCAGGGTGTCATGTAAAGTACATAAGGCATCTGATGACGTCATCAGGTGTCATGTAAAGTACATAGGGCATCTGATGACGTCATCAGGGTGTCATGTAAAGTACATAGGGCATCTGATGACGTCATCAGGATGTCATGTAAAGTACATAGGGCATCTGATGACGTCATCAGGGTGTCATGTAAAGTACATAAGGCATCTGATGACGTCATCAGGGTGTCATGTAAAGTACATAAGGCGTCTGATCACGTCATCAGGTGTCATGTAAAGTACATAGGGCATCTGATGACGTCATCAGGGTGTCATGTAAAGTACATAGGGCATCTGATGACGTCATCAGGGTGTCATGTAAAGTACATAAGGCATCTGATGACGTCATCAGGGTGTCATGTAAAGTACATAGGGCATCTGATGACGTCATCAGGGTGTCATGTAAAGTACATAGGGCATCTGATGACGTCATCAGGATGTCATGTAAAGTACATAGGGCATCTGATGACGTCATCAGGGTGTCACGTAAAGTACATAAGGCATCTGATGACGTCATCAGGGTGTCATGTAAAGTACATAGGGCATCTGATGACGTCATCAGGGTGTCATGTAAAGTACATAGGGCATCTGATGACGTCATCAGGGTGTCATGTAAAGTACATAGGGCATCTGATGACGTCATCAGGATGTCATGTAAAGTACATAGGGCATCTGATGACGTCATCAGGGTGTCATGTAAAGTACATAAGGCATCTGATGACGTCATCAGGGTGTCATGTAAAGTACATAGGGCATCTGATGACGTCATCAGGGTGTCATGTAAAGTACATAAGGCATCTGATGACGTCATCAGGATGTCATGTAAAGTACATAAGGCATCTGATGACGTCAACAAGGTGTCATCTAAAGTACATAAGGCAACTGATGACGTCATCAAGGTGGCATGTAAAGTAAATAGGCATCTGATGACGTCATCAGGATGTCATGTAAAGTACATAGGGCATCTGATGACGTCATCAGGATTTCAGGTAAAGTACATAGGGCATCTGATGACGTCATCAGGGTGTCATGTAAAGTACATAGGGCACCTCATGACGTCATCAGGGTGTCATGTAAAGTACATAAGGCATCTGATGACGTCATCAGGTGTCATGTAAAGTACATAGGGCATCTGATGACGTCATCAGGTGTCATGTAAAGTACATAGGGCATCTGATGACGTCATCAGGGTGTCATGTAAAGTACATAGGCATCTGATGACGTCATCAGGGTGTCATGTAAAGTACATAGGGCATCTGATGACGTCATCAGGTGTCATGTAAAGTACATAGGCATCTGATGACGTCATCAGGTGTCATGTAAAGTACATAGGGCATCTGATGACGTCATCAGGGTGTCATGTAAAGTACATAGGGCATCTGATGACGTCATCAGGATGTCATGTAAAGTACATAGGGCATCTGATGACGTCATCAGGTGTCATGTAAAGTACATAGGGCATCTGATGACGTCATCAGGATGTCATGTAAAGTACATAGGGCATCTGATGACGTCATCAGGTGTCATGTAAAGTACATAAGGCATCTGATGACGTCATCAGGGTGTCATGTAAAGTACATAGGGCATCTGATGACGTCATCAGGGTGTCAGCGGTGTAATAAGCGTAAAGTACATAAGGCATCTGATGACGTCATCAGGGTGTCATGTAAAGTACATAGGGCATCTGATGACGTCATCAGGGTGTCATGTAAAGTACATAGGGCATCTGATGACGTCATCAGGATGTCGCGTAAAGTACATAGGGCATCTGATGACGTCATCAGGGTGTCATGTAAAGTACATAAGGCATCTGATGACGTCATCAGGCGTCATGTAAAGTACATAGGGCATCTGATGACGTCATCAGGTGTCATGTAAAGTACATAGGGCATCTGATGACGTCATCTGGGTGTCATGTAAAGTACATAGGGCATCTGATGACGTCATCAGGTGTCATGTAAAGTACATAGGGCATCTGATGACGTCATCAGGTGTCATGTAAAGTACACAGGGCATCTGATGACGTCATCAGGGTGTCATGTAAAGTACATAGGGCATCTGATGACGTCATCAGGATGTCATGTAAAGTACATAGGGCATCTGATGACGTCATCAGGGTGTCATGTAAAGTACATAGGGCATCTGATGACGTCATCAGTGTGTCATGTAAAGTACATAGGGCATCTGATGACGTCATCAGGGTGTCATGTAAAGTACATAGGGCATCTGATGACGTCATCAGGATGTCATGTAAAGTACATAGGGCATCTGATGACGTCATCAGGGTGTCATGTAAAGTACATAGGCATCTGATGACGTCATAAGGGTGTCATGTAAAGTACATAGGGCATCTGATGACGTCATCAAGATGTCATGTAAAGTACATAGGGCATCTGATGACGTCATCAGGGTGTCATGTAAAGTACATAGGGCATCTGATGACGTCATCAGGGTGTCATGTAAAGTACATAGGGCATCTGATGACGTCATCAGGGTGTCATGTAAATTACATAGGGCATCTGATGACGTCATCAGGATGTCATGTAAAGTACATAGGGCATCTGATGACGTCATCAGGGTGTCATGTAAAGTACATAGGGCATCTGATGACGTCATCAAGGTGTCATGTAAAGTACATAGGGCATCTGATGACGTCATAAGGGTGTCATGTAAAGTACATAGGCATCTGATGACGTCACCAAGATGTCATGTAAAGTACATAGGGCATCTGATGACGTCATCAGGTGTCATGTAAAGTACATAGGGCATCTGATGACGTCATCAGGGTGTCATGTAAAGTACATAGGGCATCTGATGAAGTCATCAGGGTGTCATGTAAAGTACATAGGGCATCTGATGACGTCATCAGGGTGTCATGTAAAGTGCATAGGGCATCTGATGACGTCATGAGGATGTCATGTAAAGTACATAGGGCATCTGATGACGTCATCAGGGTGTCATGTAAAGTACATAGGGCAACTGATGACGTCATCAGTGTGTCATGTAAAGTACATAGGGCATCTGATGACGTCATCAGGGTGTCATGTAAAGTACATAGGGCATCTGATGACGTCATCAGGATGTCATGTAAAGTACATAGGGCATCTGATGACGTCATCAAGGTGTCATGTAAAGTACATAGGGCATCTGATGACGTCATAAGGGTGTCATGTAAAGTACATAGGGCATCTGATGACGTCATCAAGATGTTATGTAAAGTACATAGGACATCTGATGACGTCATCAGGGTGTCATGTAAAGTACATAGGGCATCTGATGACGTCATCAGGGTGTCATGTAAAGTACATAGGGCATCTGATGACGTCATCAGGGTGTCATGTAAAGTACATAGGGCATCTGATGACGTCATCAGGATGTCATGTAAAGTACATAGGGCATCTGATGACGTCATCAGGGTGTCATGTAAAGTACATAGGGCATCTGATGACGTCATCAGGGTGTCATGTAAAGTACATAGGGCATCTGATGACGTCATCAGGGTGTCATGTAAAGTACATAGGGCATCTGATGACGTCATCAGGGTGTCATGTAAAGTACATAGGGCATTCTGATGACGTCATCAGGATGTCATGTTAAGTACATAGAGCATCTGATGACGTCATCAGGTGTCATGTAAAGTACATAGGGCATCTGATGACGTCATCAGGATGTCATGTAAAGTACATAGGGCATCTGATGACGTCATCAGGGTGTCATGTAAAGTACATAGGGCATCTGATGACGTCATAAGGGTGTCATGTAAAGTACATAGGGCATCTGATGACGTCATCAGGGTGTAATGTAAAGTAAATAGGCATCTGATGACGTCATCAGGGTGTCATGTAAAGTACATAGGGCATCTGATGACGTCATCAGGGTGTCATGTAAAGTACATAGGGCATCTGATGACGTCATCAGGTGTCATGTAAAGTACATAGGGCATCTGATGACGTCATCAGGGTGCCATGTAAAGTACATAGGGCATCTGATGACGTCATCAGGGTGTCATGTAAAGTACATAGGGCATCTGATGACGTCATCAGGGTGTCATGTAAAGTACATAGGGCATCTGATGACGTCATCAGGATGTCATGTAAAGTACACAGGGCATCTGATGACGTCATCAGAACGTCGTGCCAAGTGCATAAAGCATCTGGTGACGTCATCAGGACGTCGTGCCAAGGTGGTGCCAAGTGCATAGGGCATTTTCTGACATCATCAGGACGTCGTGGATAGTGAGTAGCGCTTCATTTTTAGCGTGCGCAACAAGTTTGTTGCTTACTGATTATTATAGCAATCCATGCTATTCGAAAATTATTGAAGATTTTTCAGGGATATTACTTCGTAATATCAATAAAAAGTGAACAATTCTATCAAAAAGGGGTCTTCCAAGCAAAAGAGGTTTGGTTGGCGTCAGAAACGTTCCAACAAAAAGGGAACATTAGGTAAGTTGAATGAGGAGAGTCTACAAAAAGTGAACAATTTGACTTACTTGACTTAATCGGTTGGCTTTCGCCTGACGCGGTCATTCCGCATCTTCACCGAGGTGTGCCGTCCTAGTAGTCAGCCGTGTCCATTTTTCACGGTCTTCAGCCACAATTTGAACACATTCCATCCAGCTGTCACTATTCCATTTCCTGCGAAACGAAACATCGCGCCTGAACTGTCTTTCGATGCCGAGTGACTTTAAATCCTCTTTAACCACATCCGTCCAGAACTTTCGCCTACGCCCAGGTGGCCGGTTCCAGACAGGATTTGGAGGCATTTTTTAAAGCGTGTTGTACGAGACGATCCGGCGTTCTTCTTAGTATATGCCCGAGCAGTCGAAGTCGACTTTCCATTGCTGCTTGAGATGGCGTTAGGAGATGCTGGCACCTCCCTCGTGTCAAGCGTTGATGTACTGCGTCGATTTCCTTGTAAAGGTCTTCGTTATGGCATACACGCGGCCAGAAATATCCAAGCAAACGCCTAAAGCTTCCTCTCCGTGCAATCCAACCTTTCCATCTGCGTTTTCGGTGCTGCCCACGTCTCCGATCCGTACATCATGATAGGGCGAATAGCGGATAGGTAGACGCGCAACTTGACTTCCTTCGCGATGGTGGTAGACCACAAACACTTGGTTAGAGAATTGAATGCAGACGTAGCTTTCGCACATCGTTGTCGAATATCCGCTGCATAACTACCATCGTTCTTCAGCAAACAGCCCAAATAACAGAAATCGTCCACCAGTTCGATACGTTGTCCGTCCACACAAACTCCAGTTGAAGGCCTCTGAGAGACCCACATATGCTTGCATTTGTCGGGACGAAGACGAAGTCCATAGGCTGCGGCATACTTCGAAACGAGGTTCACAATCCTTTGCAGTTTTGCGTTGTTTTCAGCGAATAACACAACGTCGTCGGCGTACTCCAGGTCGACAAGGGAGCGTCCTGATGGTGTTAGGATCACATCCGCAGGAAACTGTTCTGCAACTCTACGCATGATGTCATCAACGGCGAAGTTGAAAAGAAAAGGTCCTGCAACGGCTCCTTGCCTTACTCCTGTTTTCACCTCGAAAGCTGACGTAAATCCGACAGGTGTACGAACTGCTGCTGTTGTTCCTTTGTTCATGTCCTCGATTAACCGAACATACTTTTCCGGGACTCCATCTGCTCGCAGAGCATTGAGCAATCGATCACGATGAGGAGAGTCAAACGCGGCTTCAAAGTCCAAAAGCAAGCTGTAATGGCTTCGAAAACCGCTGCCACGATTCAATTACTCTTCTCACGACGAACACTTGGTCGATGGTCGATCTTCCAGGTCGAAAACCGGCTTGCTCATCTCTGGTCGTTCCTTCACGATGTTTGATAAGTCGCTCGAGAATGATACGTTCTAAAACCTTGTACATGACACGAAGTAGAGAGATTCCTCTGTAGTTCTTAGGATCCGTGACGGATAGCTTCTTGTGAAGAGGTACGATGATCGCATGTCTCCACGAATCGGGTATCCTTTCGCTCATCCATATGGCACGGATGGTGTTGGTCATTTCACGAATCCCAGACGGAGGAAGAGCTTTCAGCATTTCAGCAGTGATGTTGTCATCTCCACCTGCCTTTCCATTCTTCATTTTCCGGACACAATCCAAAAACTTCAGACTCAGTCGGCGGTTCCTCACTGACATCGTAATGTGCTCTCTGAACATGCGGGAGCTCAGGTACTGATGGCGCTGGACGATTCAGTAGTGAACTGAAGTAATCCTTCCATATTGGCAGCGTCGCATCACCAACTGCAACTCCATTGGTAGTGTTCAAGACAGGAGAACATCTCTTCATCTTCCCGCTATACTGTCGCAGCAACGTGTAGGCTTTCTTCGGATTCTTCTCCTCCCAAGCCTTCTCGAACTCCTTAGCTCTACACGTCCACTCTCGTTCGCGGTCACTTTGAAGCTGCCGACGCAACTTCCTCCTCAGACGCTTCTCCTCCACGAAGTTTCCTGCAGTTCGGAGAGCACATACTCTGTTGTAGGTAGATGTTGTTTCTTCTGAGACGTAGGCGAACTTCTTCTTAGGCTGTACAACCGGGAGTGCCTCTTTCGAAGCGTCCTGGATGCACTTGACAAAAGAATCCGCGTCGCAAAGTTTCTTCTTAGTCCGTACTCCGATGTGAATAGAAACGCGTTGTCGGAAATTCCTTCTGCACTCTTCATCTCTGAGACTTGTCATGTCAATCCTCTGGAGAGGCTGAGCCCCTCGCTTCCTCTTATGAATCCTCGCAGTGAAGTTCAACAGAACAGGACGGTGATCCGAATCGAATGCGACATCCCACACAGCTCTAGATCTTCGAATGTCCGATACTGGAATATTCCTCGTCAGGACATAGTCAAGCTGTAGTTTCAAAGTTGTCATCTTCCGCTTCCGCTGCTCTTCTGGAGATAGCCGGGTTGGTCCCTGCCACGTAAGCTGATGGCGGCGATGATTCCTCTTGAATGTCGATGCAATAATCAGACCACTGCGTTCACAAAAGTCGACAAGGCGGTAGCCATTGTCCGATGTTTGCTCCACTGGGTAGAACCATTTACCGAGTACTTCGGATTCCTGATCAAGTCCCATCTTCGCATTTGCGTCAATCCCCACGACAACAGCATGTTGACAAGGTATCCTGGCCAGCAACGTATTGAGTTCCTCATAAAACGCATCCTTCGAATTGTCTTCGGCGGTTTCAGTGGGCGCATGAGCACTCACTATCCACAGATTGAATCCTCTGTGATCCCGCAGTCGTACGAATGCATTCCGACACGACGTTGAGCCGAACTCCTTGACCATACCATTGAAATCCTTCCTTACAGCCTATTGCACAGCCTCCCACTCTCCTATCGTCAGCGTTACCGCAGTAGATGGTGTACTCTCCGACGCTGATGACGGGTCTATCCTGAGGCGGGTTTCCTGCAAAGCAGCAAACGGTGCATGGAAATAGCTCAGAAGTCTGGATAGCGCGGTTTTTGGATATCACTCGACAGCGATCGACAGTTCAGGGTGGCGAAATTGTGGCTTGTGGCCAAAGACTCCATGACTCCCTAGGTACGGATCCTAAGGTGTTATGGACCAGAGGCCTTAGTGTGCCGGACGGCGACACCTTTATGCAATGTGCGGGATACTTTCGCGATATAGTTGTGCACGCTATATCGCTCGAACGTTCCCTGTGTACACTCAAACGTCTGCTGGGTTCAGTAGAAGCAGGGGCACCAACGAGCAGGTACCAACAGACTTGTATACACACCCCCAAGCAAAAGAGGTTTGGTTGGCGTCAGAAACGTTCCAACAAAAAGGGAACAATAGGTAAGTAGAATGAGGAGAGTCTACAAAAAGTGAACAATATTTTCTGAGACTGATTTTCCTGGCCGATACTTCTTAACAGCAAAAACAAACCGTTGTGGTGTTCTACACGGAAGCCCTCTGTGGTTCCAAACATGGTCTTGACTACACGAGAACCGTTGAAAAGTATGTGCATGTAAACCTAATACTTACCATCAGAATAGAAGATGATGCCAAAAACACAGACGGACGGTTAGCTCCAGCTGCTACGAGAAGCGAAACCAAAGTGCAGCATCTAATGAGAATATTTTTTTAAATAATCTCGTCAACGAATAGAAGTCCATTCTTGGAAACCATTGAACTCTTCCTTGTGAAGTACCACAACGGTTTGTTTTTGCTGTTAAGAAGTATCGGCCAGGAAAATCAGTCTCAGAAAATATTGTTCACTTTTGTAGACTCTCCTCATTCTACTTACCTATTGTTCCTTTGTTGGAACGTTTCTGACGCCAACCAAACCTCTTTTGCTTGGAAGACCCTGTTTGATAGAATATTGTTCACTTTTTGTAGACTCTCCTCATTCAACTTACCTATTGTTCCCTTTTTTGGAACGTTTCTGACGCCAACCAAACCTCTTTTTGCTTGGGGGGTGTATACAAGTCTGTTGGTACCTGCTCGTTGGTGCCCCTGCTTCTACTGAACCCAGCAGACGTTTGAGTGTACACAGGAACGTTCGAGCGATATAGCGTGCACAACTATATCGCGAAAGTATCCCGCACATTGCATAAAGGTGTCGCCGTCCGGCACACTAAGGCCTCTGGTCCATAACACCTTAGGATCCGTACCTAGGGAGTCATGGAGTCTTTGGCCACAAGCCACAATTTCGCCACCCTGAACTGTCGATCGCTGTCGAGTGATATCCAAAAACCGCGCTATCCAGACTTCTGAGCTATTTCCATGCACCGTTTGCTGCTTTGCGGAAACCCGCCTCAGGATAGACCCGTCATCAGCGTCGGAGAGTACACCATCTACTGCGGTGACGCTGACGATAGGAGAGTGGGAGGCTGTGCAATAGCTGTAAGGAAGGATTTCAATGGTATGGTCAAGGAGTTCGGCTCAACGTCGTGTCGGAATGCATTCGTACGACTGCGGGATCACAGAGGATTCAATCTGTGGATAGTGAGTGCTCATGCGCCCACTGAAACCGCCGAAGACAATTCGAAGGATGCGTTTTATGAGGAACTCAATACGTTGCTGGCCAGGATACCTTGTCAACATGCTGTTGTCGTGGGGATTGACGCAAATGCGAAGATGGGACTTGATCAGGAATCCGAAGTACTCGGTAAATGGTTCTACCCAGTGGAGCAAACATCGGACAATGGCTACCGCCTTGTCGACTTTGTGAACGCAGTGGTCTGATTATTGCATCGACATTCAAGAGGAATCATCGCCGCCATCAGCTTACGTGGCAGGGACCAACCCGGCTATCTCCAGAAGAGCAGCGGAAGCGGAAGATGACAACTTTGAAACTACAGCTTGACTATGTCCTGACGAGGAATATTCCAGTATCGGACATTCGAAGATCTAGAGCTGTGTGGGATGTCGCATTCGATTCGGATCACCGTCCTGTTCTGTTGAACTTCACTGCGAGGATTCATAAGAGGAAGCGAGGGGCTCAGCCTCTCCAGAGGATTGACATGACAAGTCTCAGAGATGAAGAGTGCAGAAGGAATTTCCGACAACGCGTTTCTATTCACATCGGAGTACGGACTAAGAAGAAACTTTGCGACGCGGATTCTTTTGTCAAGCGCATCCAGGACGCTTCGAAAGAGGCACTCCCGGTTGTACAGCCTAAGAAGAAGTTCGCCTACGTCTCAGAAGAAACAACATCTACCTACAACAGAGTATGTGCTCTCCGAACTGCAGGAAACTTCGTGGAGGAGAAGCGTCTGAGGAGGAAGTTGCGTCGGCAGCTTCAAAGTGACCGCGAACGAGAGTGGACGTGTAGAGCTAAGGAGTTCGAGAAGGCTTGGGAGGAGAAGAATCCGAAGAAAGCCTACACGTTGCTGCGACAGTATAGCGGGAAGATGAAGAGATGTTCTCCTGTCTTGAACACTACCAATGGAGTTGCAGTTGGTGATGCGACGCTGCCAATATGGAAGGATTACTTCAGTTCACTACTGAATCGTCCAGCGCCATCAGTACCTGAGCTCCCGCATGTTCAGAGAGCACATTACGATGTCAGTGAGGAACCGCCGACTGAGTCTGAAGTTTTGGATTGTGTCCGGAAAATGAAGAATGGAAAGGCAGGTGGAGATGACAACATCACTGCTGAAATGCTGAAAGCTCTTCCTCCGTCTGGGATTCGTGAAATGACCAACACCATCCGTGCCATATGGATGAGCGAAAGGATACCCGATTCGTGGAGACATGCGATCATCGTACCTCTTCACAAGAAGCTATCCGTCACGGATCCTAAGAACTACAGAGGAATCTCTCTACTTCGTGTCATGTACAAGGTTTTAGAACGTATCATTCTCGAGCGACTTATCAAACATCGTGAAGGAACGACCAGAGATGAGCAAGCCGGTTTTCGACCTGGAAGATCGACCATCGACCAAGTGTTCGTCGTGAGAAGAGTAATTGAATCGTGGCAGCGGTTTTCGAAGCCATTACAGCTTGCTTTTTTGGACTTTGAAGCCGCGTTCGACTCTCCTCATCGTGATCGATTGCTCAATGCTCTGCGAGCAGATGGAGTCCCGGAAAAGTATGTTCGGTTAATCGAGGACATGAACAAAGGAACAACAGCAGCAGTTCGTACACCTGTCGGATTTACGTCAGCTTTCGAGGTGAAAACAGGAGTAAGGCAAGGAGCCGTTGCAGGACCTTTTCTTTTCAACTTCGCCGTTGATGACATCATGCGTAGAGTTGCAGAACAGTTTCCTGCGGATGTGATCCTAACACCATCAGGACGCTCCCTTGTCGACCTGGAGTACGCCGACGACGTTGTGTTATTCGCTGAAAACAACGCAAAACTGCAAAGGATTGTGAACCTCGTTTCGAAGTATGCCGCAGCCTATGGACTTCGCCTTCGTCCCGACAAATGCAAGCATATGTGGGTCTCTCAGAGGCCTTCAACTGGAGTTTGTGTGGACGGACAACGTATCGAACTGGTGGACGATTTCTGTTATTTGGGCTGTTTGCTGAAGAACGATGGTAGTTATGCAGCGGATATTCGACAACGATGTGCGAAAGCTACGTCTGCATTCAATTCTCTAACCAAGTGTTTGTGGTCTACCACCATCGCGAAGGAAGTCAAGTTGCGCGTCTACCTATCCGCTATTCGCCCTATCATGATGTACGGATCGGAGACGTGGGCAGCACCGAAAACGCAGATGGAAAGGTTGGATTGCACGGAGAGGAAGCTTTTAGGCGTTTGCTTGGATATTTCTGGCCGCGTGTATGCCATAACGAAGACCTTTACAAGGAAATCGACGCAGTACATCAACGCTTGACACGAGGGAGGTGCCAGCATCTCCTAACGCCATCTCAAGCAGCAATGGAAAGTCGACTTCGACTGCTCGGGCAATACTAAGAAGAACGCCGGATCGTCTCGTACAACACGCTTTAAAAATGCTTCCAAATCCTGTCTGGAAACGGCCACCTGGGCGTAGGCGAAAGTTCTGGACGGATGTGGTTAAAGAGGATTTAAAGTCACTCGGCATCGAAAGACAGTTCAGGCGCGATGTTTCGTTTCGCAGGAAATGGAATAGTGACAGCTGGATGGAATGTGTTCAAATTGTGGCTGAAGACCGTGAAAAATGGACACGGCTGACTACTAGGACGGCACACCTCGGTGAAGATGCGGAATGACCGCGTCAGGCGAAAGCCAACCGATTAAGTCAAGTAAGTCAAATTGTTCAGTTTTTGTAGACTCTCCTCATTCAACTTACCTAATGTTCCCTTTTTGTTGGAACGTTTCTGACGCCAACCAAACCTCTTTTGCTTGGATGATACATAGCATTGTGCCAAATTGGTCAAGTTCCCACGCAAATCCTTTAGCATCACCCACCCCTATTCTCTAAAAATGAGAGGAGAAGACTCGTTTTTTGTTGAAACTGATGTTATATTTTGACTGTTTAGTCATCTAATGTTCCATCTATGTATTTAGGCTTCGATAATTAGAATTATTTCTTGTAAGTTTATAACAGTTTTATGTCGCTCGAGCATTTTTGCTTTTATTTGGAGATTCTGTGCTTAATTATAGATTTTTATTGAGGAAAACCTCATTTAAATTTTCTTCGGATTCATTCTCTCGAACTGGTCGTCTATGAGACCATGAATGCGCTCTTCAGTTTAAATATTCTCACAAGGCGAAAAGCAGCTGACTGCAGTTGTTTAACTTGCTGTATTCATCTTTTTTCTGCATTATAAAGCAGTAGAAGGAAAAATGCCTAAGCGACATCGAATTGTTATAAACCCATATAAACTACAATACCGCCGCTATACAAGGGAAAAAATGGGCAAAGTGGGCAACTAAAGCGTCTTTCGACCACAACACACCTCAAAGTGCTTCGTTTTCAATTTCGAAAGGACCAAAATGTTCACCGTGCCACAATCTATCTAACTATGTGAGACAAAATTGGAATTCACTAATGAAAACGCTTTTTTTCAAGATGGAGTTAGTTATGGATTTGATAATGTTATCACAAGATAACGAGCGCATTCAGGCAAAGACAACCGTATGCGATCTCTAGCATGGTCAAAATGGAATGTATTTCGCCTCGAAAAATAAAGTTGCTCTCAAATTTCGCAAAATATTTTCACACGATCGACTAGGCCACGACATGCTGTACATTTCGGCGTTTTTGAATTCGAAAACGGAGCACTTTGAGGCGAGTTGTGGACGAAAGACGCTTTAGTTGCCCACTTTGCCCATTTTTCCCTTGGATAGCGGCGGTATTGTACTTCAAATGCTAAAAACCACAATAAATGACAACATCGAGATATTTGGCAGTCAAAATATAAAAGAGAAAATAAAGATGACCAATCCACCTCGCATGCTTCAAGGGTACAGCATCGATGACTATTAGATGATGCTTTTTTCGGAGAAATTTCACCATCTGCTAGAAAATGATAGGTGATCCATGGCGTGAGTCAGCGTAGAGCCGCAGATTTCAGCATTGTGCATGATAATTGAATCTCAAAAGCAGGTCTATGATTCCCTGCTGAAACAGCGAATATGTGAATTTATCCCGCTTTCCACACAGCTGAAGGCAGTGGTCGCGATGAATAATGGCTGTGTCCGTGGTGGGTTCTTAGCGATTCTGGAGACACCATTGTGATCAGCCCGAAATCCTCACAAAGCTAAGCAAGAAAAACAAGCGATTTTGAGGTTGGGCTGTGCCTTGAAGGTATCGTAGAATGTGTGTATTGTTTACCTTTATCTAGCCCAATATGTATTCAACCCTATAAGGACAATATGTAGATTTA
The DNA here is from genome assembly GCA_029168955.1 of Aplectana chamaeleonis. Taxonomy (NCBI): domain Eukaryota; kingdom Metazoa; phylum Nematoda; class Chromadorea; order Rhabditida; family Cosmocercidae; genus Aplectana; species Aplectana chamaeleonis. The sequence goes on from JAPDOI010001427.1 coordinate 33,568, forward strand.
AAGACGTGGAAGCCGAAAAGAAGTGGGTCCTGCGCGAATTTTACAGGTCCTGCTCAAAGTTTCTAGCTCGCACGATACAGTTACTGCACAACTGGCTCTCTGCAGGGTTTATCAGTAATTGTGAACTCAGGTTAGTATTTTTCGCGAGAATCGCGTTTTTGAGCGACGTATCCTCCTTACTGTAGTTATCAATAGTTATCAACGCTGTACAGAGGCCTTTGTACTCCTCACATACACTAAACATCGCAAGTCATCTATAGGCCATAAAACAGCCAATGTCTCACCGTCGACTGCGTACCACGCGCTGCGCGACCGCACGCGCGTCGGAAGCGAACGAGTTTTGGCCGCCGCGCGACGAGTTTTGGCGGCCGCGCGACGTTTCGGCCGCCGCGCGGCGGCCAAAACTCGTTCGCTTTCGACGCGCGTGCGGTCGCGCAGCGCGTGGTAAGCAGTCGACGGTGAGACATTGGCCGTTTTATGGCCTGTAGCTTGAATAGTGTATGGGTGTGGCACTGCACTGTGTTGTGAGAAAGAGCGCTCCAATGCAAAGCCGCGACGCGAGCGCACGCGCCACCAACGGAGGCAAGGTATGTTTACGTAACATACGTCGATTAGTGCAGGGCGCATTGGGTAGTTGACGCACCCACGCCGATTGAGTTGCTGGTTGAGGGACCGGCGAAAATCAGCGCTGCTGACCTTGGTGGGAGAGAAAGCATGAATAGGGGAGTGTGCAAGGCCGAATGTGTGCAGGGGAAGGCAGCTAGCGAGTCGGCGAGGCCACAGACGGCCAGCGCGTTGCAGACGGTGTGGTGGGAGCCACGAGGACGCAGACACAGGACGCCGAGCCCCTCTTCCATCAAATGGTAATATACAGTATACCCTGCCTGTCAAACTTCGTTAGTTCAAAACGAAACCCCAACAAGGGCTATACCATTTGGTAGCCCTTGACACCAGGATCACGAATATCACCATAGTTTCGCTCAGACATGATTTTGAAGTGAGTTATAAGGAAAAGACGAAAAAGACGCTAAAACTCGACTTCGCGCGCCTTCTGACCAAATCCTACGAGCGGTATTGTATTTTTAGGTCCTGTACTAAAGAACTGTCTCTGCCGTTAGCGCATATCTTCAACATTTCCCTGCGATTGGGTACTGTTCCGTCGCTGTGGAAGAAATCCATAGTCACGCCCATTAATAAAATTCCCCAGCCTGCCTCGCTCTCAGACTACAGGCCTATTTCAATAACCAGCACTGCGTGTAAAATTATGGAAAAGTGTGTGAAGGAACGAATTGATGAATTTTTGCTACGCTTCAAAATACTTCCCGGGGAGCAATTCGGTTTCTGTGGCAATGCATTCACTACAGACATTTTGGTCGATTCCTTCCACCATTGGCTGTATCATGACTCGCTGAATCATGCGACAGATGTCGTTTTCTATGATGTCGCAAAGGCATTCGATACCGTAAGTCACACAAAATTACTTCATAAACTGAGCAATATAGGTATAAGGGGTAATCTTTGGTGCTGGTTCAGATCTTTTCTCAGTGACCGACAATTCTGTGTTAAAGTGAGGAATTCGATATCATCAAATCGTTCAGTTGGAAGCGGGGTTCCGCAGGGCAGTGTTCTTGGTCCACTTCTTTTCAACATTTTTTTGCATGATCTGCCATCAGCTTGCAGAGTGAATCCTACCGTTAGTATTAAAATGTTTGCTGATGATGTTAAAATGTACGTATCTTATTATACATATTATTAAGGCAAAGACGATGCACATGCTCTCTTGCAGGATTCAATTTCGAAACTCGTTCAGTATATGCATAACTGGCAGCTAAAACTCTCCCTGACAAAAACTTGTGTTGTCTATTTGGGGAGCCGGAATTCTAGGTTACCGTACTTTCTGCATCCAGGTGGTATCATCAATGCTGTTTCTGTGGTGAACTACCTGGGGATACTAGTTGATGAAAACCTCTCTTTTGACATGCACATATCGAAAACAATAGGGACTGCAAGAATTGCAATATTTCGATTGCTGAGGAGTTTCCGCATGAGTGATCCGCTCATCCTATCACGTTTGTTCAAGACTTATGTGCGACCTCTCAACGAAAACAACGTAGTCGTTTGGAATTCTTACAAAAAGAGAGACATTGATGCCCTAGAGAACGTGCAGCGCTTGTTCACCAAAATTGTCTACTTGCGTTTTTCGAGTTGGTTCTGCCAATTTGCCTGCTTACAGTAGTCGAATTAAGGCACTAAAGCTGGAACTCTTGAAGGATCGACGCTCTGCCTTTGATCTAGTGCTTTTGAATAAAATGTGGAGACTTGAGCGTAGACTAAGACTTTCAAGGTATGGAGTTTTTACGCCCAATAGAGGGAAGGTGTACAGCTTTGAGTTTCAAACTCCATTTACGAAAAAATCTCGGTTATCAAACTCCTATTTTTATCGATGCTCCAGAATACTACGTATGCTTCCAGCAAATTTCTTCGAGAAAAAGAAAAGTGTGAAAGCAATTCTGCAGGATTCTTCTATTGCCGCTGTGCTATGAAGATGTGGTTTGGCAATGCTGCGGTGAAGAAGACTCACGAGATGAATAGATCTTACGATCTCCAACTGAAGTGCACTCAGCTGTTGACAAAACCTGGCACATTCAATATTTTAAAGGCAGTGTTCACGATGGAAATCGTTTTTCTGTTTTTCCGCCTATCTTGAAAACGGCCCCATGCTGATTCCAATGATGTCTCTGAAATCCAACAAGACCTTCTGGGAACGGAGTTATGGTCCCTCAAAGATTGAGCTATGGAAACATGGTGGACGAGTTGTTCGAGGCTTGTAACTTCCGTCTTTTGCAGCCGATCTATGCGAGCTGACCTGAGTAAAGAGAGAAGCTGAGAATGAAGGGAAGAACGGGGCCAATGATTGAAAATCATCGCTCATCTCACGATCTCGAGCATTCATTTGTTCACGTCGGTGGGCGTGTGATGCGCTTTTGGGGTTTTCAATGCGCTCGAAGTTGCAACTTCGGGCTCTTTTGGGGCTCTTCCTGGCTCGTTTTCATGCGTTCTTTCGACGTTAACGCTACAGAGTGTCCCTCCACTACCCAATCCTAGTGGAATTTCGAAAACTTTTTTCATCGTGAACACTGCCTTTAACGGAATGATAACGATGGAAAGAAGTTTTATGACCTATATCAAATTTAGGTGCGCGGTGATGCTACGTGGCGATGAATCCTCTGTTTGGGCCACCCGCTTTTTCGTGCCGCCGCCTCACTGCTACTCGGTTGCTCCTGATGGGAGTAGCTGCTTACTTTATGTGACTGTGGTATGTAGAGGTGCGAGCGGTTAAAGGGTTACTTTATACGAAATACGGTCCTTACTGGCGGTTGGAGCCACCATTGGTATCAGTAATTCCACGCTACCTCACCAATTTGATTTAACGATTTTACAGTGTTTGTGTGCCGGGTGGGGCTCAGCTGATACGCTTCAGTTCTTTAATTTCTTTCATGTTGTAACCTCTGCACATGAGGGTCACATCTACTTAGGTGGATGTAGTTATATAAATAAATAAATACGAAAAAAGTGGGGCGAGTTTGGGTTCTGCATGGGGCGCGAGGTCGGGCCCGTGAAACGCCCTACTTTTTGCGGACTTGGGGCGCCTTTTTTCCGGTGGGGAGCCTTTTTTCTGTGGGCGGACCAGGGGTGCCGCCCATTTTACACTACTTGCCTCCGAGTCATTGGGCGAAACGGGTCTTTTTTGGAGGCAAGACGCGATCGAATGTCTGAGTTGATATCCTTGTTTTCGCAACCTATCTCACTCGCCGTGTTTTTTCCTGTCACAATTACAATTATTGCACTATTTTCTGCCTATTAAACTTGATAAATCTTCTTCAGTTCATTTTGTTCCTTTATTTGCATACTTTGAAAATAACGCGAACTCGCCATTTTCTTTCGAAAATTATAAGCAGTACTTTTTAGTGATCGTCCATTCCGGAAACCATATTTCGAACAGGAACTCCACGAAAGCTAGTAATTTATTTCGAGAACCGATGACTGTAAGGAAGGATTGCGATTTCCGGAGGTTTGTTTGCTTTGAAAATTTCCTTTTCATTGTGGGATTGAACTTTGTATGTTTTGTTGTGAAATTTAGGTTTTTTTTTGTATGATTTCGAGTTTTTGTGCATTAAAACATTCAGGGAGATTCTCGTAGATAGTTCTTACGATGAAACCCAAGAATCTCACCTTGCTTTACCCTACCGCAACCTACAGCAACCCTACGGAAAGCGAAAACCAGACGACGGACAGAATATAGGGACTCAAGCCAGCCACAACGGGGCATTTTTACATGCTATCTGCATGATGAAGAAGGTAATCGACAGGGCTAAACGAACGAGCTCGCATCACTTATGTACAGTCGACACGGATCGGTAGACCCCTACAGTAGACCGTGGAGGAGATGGTGTCCCTGCTGCTGCCCGCCGTTAGGAATAACCTCTTGTACGGACCACAAAAAGTATGTTGTCTGTGGCAAAACGTGCGTGGGTCTTATTGGAGATCAGGACTGCGAGCCAGTAGGCAAAGGTGGCATGTGGATAGAATCCACACCGCGGGTGTGGCTATGGAGCAGTTTGGCTAGCACACGCGACGGAGAAACGCTGTGCGCGCTCATCGTCTTTGGGTCGCGTTAACCGATAATCTCCGAAAAAAGTAGTCGTTGTCACATTTTAGCCGTCCCTCTTCATCATTTTTTTGCATTTTATTCATGTTTTTTGTTCATAATGTGCTTTTTCAGACGAAATGCTTCTCATACCATCGTTTCGATAGAATTCGCACTTTTTATACAAATTTTTTTAGAGTGATTTTTGTTTGCTTCTTGGAGCGGAATGAGAGATGATGGTATTGACTCCTCCGCTGACCCTACGTCTGACACAACAACAACATGAACAAAATGCAAAAAACGATAAAGAGAAACGGCTAAAATGGAACAACAACAACTTTTTTGAGCGCCCTCGGTTAACGCGCCCCAAGGACGATGAGCGCGCATAGCGTTTTGCCGTCGCCGTGTGTACCAGCCGAAGTGCTCCTTAGCCACACCCGCGGTGTGGATTCGATCCACATGCCGGCAAAGGTCAGCCGGCCATCAACTTGGATACATGGATAGCTGGCCGAAGCACCAAAAGCGGGCCGTCCAAGAATGGGAAACGTGGCAATTTCGACTAATGTCAGAGGGGCCATTATCTAACTGTTTTGCTTTGCTACGAATTAGAATGATTTGGAAATGTAACATTTGTGAGAAACTCGTTAAAAGGAGTAAAATGTCTCATGCTTCTGATTTGGCATGGGAATAAACTCGAAAGAAGCGCTAAAAACTTAGTGAAATGATTCATCGTTGATTTGGCTGTGCACTTGTTTACTAAACAACAAAAATTGTGTGACATCGAAAAACCAAATCACGCACTTCTTACTGAGCATTTATGTATTCGTGTGACAGCAGTTCTCTTAGTTGACGACATTCGCATAAACACACTACATGATGTTATTTCCACTTTCATTAATTGATAGTCAATCGGAAGCGAACTTTTTTAATTTTTTTTTTTAATTTTCAAGCATTACGAAATTATTTAAGCGAACTCAAATAATTTCGTAATGCTTGAAAATCAATATTTCTGAATGATTGAAGTGGGAGACACATAATTTTGCAAGGACCTGAGACTTGTTAACCTAAACTGCAAGCGTTAGGTTGATTTCAGACTCAATTTTTGTTGTTTAGTAAACAAATGCACAGCCAATTCAACAATGAATCATTTCCCTAAGTTTTTAGCGCTTCTCTCGAGTTTATTCCCATGCCAAATCAGTAGCATAAGACATTTGACTCCTTTTAACGAGTTTCTCACAAATGTTACATTTCCAAATCATACTAATCCGTAGCAAAGCAAAACAGTTAGATAATTTCACTTTATTTTAGCAAAGGCTTCCTTTTGAAGGCACATTACATCCTCAGATATGACCTTTCAAATGTTCATGCAATTGTGTAGTAGACCTCTCTTGCATAACACTTGCCCACCCCTTCTAGCACCACCACAGTTCACACCCATTTTCATGGTTTCCGAACCCAATAACGACTAGATGAACTTATGAATCGCAACCGCGTTTTCGATTTTCACTCCTTTGCCGGTCCTCCCAGTTGGGTCAAACACACGATCCGTAACGCTTGGCGCACTCCCAGTTGGGTCCCTCACGCTTTGCTCAGCGCTTGGCGCATCCGAAGTTGGGTCCCTCACGCTTTCCCCGGCGCTTGACGCACTCCCAGTTGGGTCACGAATACGTTCCGCGGCGCATGGAGCACTTCCAGTTGGGTTCCGCACGCTGTCCTCGGCGCTTGGCGTACCCGAAGTTGGGTTCCGCACACGTTTTCCGGCGCTTGGCGTGCTCCCAGTTGGGTCCTTCACACTTTCTCCGGCGCTCGGCGCTTTTTGATTGCTGTACCGCACACGTTCCCAGCAGGGGTGTGCGTTTTTCGATTTTTCGGTTTTTTCGTTTTTTCGCCCTTTTTGGCGAAAAAAATCAATATCGAAAAAAAAACGAAAAAGTTTAAATTTTTTTCGGTTTTTTTCGGTCTGAAATTTGTGGTTCTGATGCGACTTGCAGTGGATCCTCTGCAGCCTACAGACGTCTGCAGCAAGTTTGCACTTGTCTTTCATTTGGTCTCACAAGGGAGGCTTGTTACCTTCCGGTGGCGATTCTGAAAATCACGTTGTCGTTGCTGTAGGTCTGTGAGAGTATATAAATGACCCGTGCTTGAAATTGGCTAAATGGCTAAGAAAAAAGGCATTTTGAATGCTCAAAAAACAGGTAAGGGTGCCTACCCATCAGGGAATTAGCGGGGCATTCAGAAAATTTTTTCGGACTCGGCTCAAAACTTTCAACTGTTTAGGGCGCTGAATCCGAATCTGGGTTCTATTCCGGTCCAGACAGGGTTACTGTAGGTTACGGTAGGCATAATGCCTTTTAACAGGCGATATCTGCCTTAGAATTTCGAAAATCGAAAAATGGACCTCAAATTCGTGTTCAGCGTCCCAGATATGTAACACCCACAGTGAAATTTTGAGTTAAATCTGAGACTTTGATAGAGCTACCGTATACCCATCGCAACCTACCGTTATCTTTCGAAAATCGATAAACGAGTTGCAGATTCGTGTTAGGCAGCCCGAATAGCCCCAATGTACAAGTTTTGAGGCGATTTGATCGTAGGATTCTCGAAATCGTCAAAAGTCGCGTTTAGGGCAGCAAAATTTTCCCCATTTTGAAGCTTCGGACAAAATCGGACGTTTTTTTAATATTGACAAATAGACCTCAGATTCGTAATCAGCACCCAAAACAACCCCCAGAAACAAGTTTTAAGCTCAATCCGAGACAATTTTTTCGAACGCCCCTAAAATTGTGATTCCCTTGCCGGAATCATTTCGCATAAAAGCAAACATGATCTGGCCCTTGCACAACGGTTCCTTCTACAACATCACTTTCGATAAAAAATGAGACTGACTGGGTCTGAGTTTCTTTGATTTCCTGTTTCCTGTTAATCAGCAGACTAAAACGACTACGGCGCATCTTTTGAGCATGGCCGTAACTTTCAGGAATAATCCTACGAAGAACCAAAAATATGAAATTCTACAGGCGGAAACATCACCAATCTAAATAATAACGCTAATCGATTTCGCATAGCTGATAACCTGCATCGGTACTTTGAAGGCAGCGTTCACGATAATAATTCTCAATGACTGTTCGTCGTAAAATGATAGGCGAGAAGAGTTCTATGCTCTCAGTGTCGAAAAAGCGGTTTAAAAAGAGCTAGGAATGGCAAATTAACGGATGCAAACAGGCGCTCTGAGGTCACCGAAACGCCTCATGACCCCTTTCCGCCCCCTAGACCCTCGATATTGTGATAACATAAAGTAATCAGGTCAAGGAAGCACTGATGAGCGAACTCAACCGCTTGATTGCATTTATAGGTAACATCCTTCATAGCGGTCAATTCCTCCACGCTCAAAAGTCAACGTAAGCAAAAGTGGCCCTCTTTTAGCACAAAAACACGGTTTTCACGTTCTCTTCAAGCATGCCTTGCTGTATAGGGCACCAGACCTTCCGTAAACGGTTGAGACATCAAAAGTGAAATCTATTGTGAACACTGCTTCAAGGTCAGGAATTTCGTTTTCGTTTAAGATGTTCACGAAAAAGACGTGGAGAATTGCTCTTTGGAGGCCCATAATTCTCAAGCGGGAGCCAAACTAAATTTTTCTGCTCCCTCTATCGATCCATACCAAAAAAAACTGCGAATGAAAACATTCTTTGGCGAGCGGCATCATGTATAGTTCCATGCAGCGAAAGTGGTTGAACCTAACCTCTGTGTAGACACCACGACTCAATGCGTGTGGTTGCGTCGCGGCCATTAACGTCCGATAGCGCCGAGAGACTGAGCTACTGGTTAGTGCTGACCTCGACGAAATCACTCACACTGAAATTCAGCATGACAGCCAAGAAATTCGTGCCATATATCGAGAACTATTGATGTTCGTCTCTGTGCAACGTTTGTTCCGTTTTGATCAGAGACTTGCCCACGATTTTCAACTTCTACGAATTCGGTTTTTTTTCATAAAGTTAAGGACGACATTCGAGCCCACAGTTTTGATCAAAAACTCAAAAAAACGTGGACATGATTGTTCAGAGAACTACCGCAGTTTGAACAAAAATTTCACAATGAGAATTTAGGAGGGTGTTCAGCGCTGAAATTTTGTCAGGATTCAACACTGCAACAAGGGTAAAATTGCTCACATTCTCAGGTAAAACTAGTTGTCGAGAATCGGACGAAAAGTTGTCCGGCAGGCGTACGAATGCAGGACAACTTTCGCAGACACTAGAGAATTCTGGACAACTTTTCGCCCAATTCTCGACAACTTCTCGACCAACTCACGACAACTTCTTGCTCAATTTCTGACAGCTAACTCACACTGATACACATGTACAACTGTCTGTCCTTATAGTGGATCTATCCACGGCAGGGACCGATGCACAACCCCTTCCGCCGACACTAGTGGGCGCGCTGCGCAACTGGGTGGAAGCTCGGTGATAGGGCATCGATCGATTTCCGGCAGCACAGCTGATTAGAAGCAACGCATTTTCCTCGTTTTCATCCCTCTTCTGCTTTCTCCTACCATCTTTCTATCCATCTCCTAGTTTTTCTGTTTCTCCATTTAACTAGGCGTTCTAAGTGCCTGTACGTTTGATTCACGCGTCTTCGTCAACAAACTACGTGAATTTCAAACTTTATAATCCAAATTCTTTTTTAAAGGTTAATATTCCATCGCACAGGCAATTGGAACACTTAGTTAATAACGGAGAAACAGAAAAACTAGGAGATAGATAGAAAGATGGAAGGAAAAAGCAGAAGAGGGATGAAAAAGAGAAAAATGCGTTGTTGCCGGCCAGCTGTGCGGCCGGAAATCGATCGATACCCTTCCACCGGGCGACCACCTCGTTGTCAGCGCGCCCACCAGGGTCGGCGGCAGGGGTTGTGCTACGGTCCTTGCTGGAGATAGATCCACTATACCAAAAAATTGGGGCTTCAACCCAATCGTTTACTACGGTCGGTGAAGCCCTTGGAAATGGCTTCACTCCAATTTGTTTGTCGAAATTCCCCAATTTGGGTCGTTTCATCGACGTCCGGCAGAGGCAAAATGTTCATCGTTCATGCTGTGGGTCTACAAAATCGTTCAACATGGGCCGCCATTGACCTTGCCCAGCACCAGCGCGCTATCAGTGTAGCGGTCTTCGGAATTACTCTAAGGCGGTCAAGCTTTGAGGAGAGTGTAAATTGGCCACGCTGGACTCACATATCCTACTCTCATGGCTCCTAGTTTTGAAAATTGTCGACTTCCGGCGGGACCACACCTCAGAAAGGTGTGAGCCATTGTACTGTTGCGGTGTTCAGCCTCCATCTCAGGCGGTGAAAGTTTGTGTATAGGGTAAACCGACCACGATGGGCTCAAATATCCTACTCTCGTGGCTCTAAGTTTTCAAAATTGTCGACTTCCGGGGGGACCACACTAGCCAGCGGCCAAACTGCTGGCTGCAGGTGTGTACCCACCGGAAGTCCAAATATTGTACACCAACATAATGCTAAACAATCATTGCAAGGTTTAGAGTGGCATATTTCGGTCAGAACTATCACTCGATACTCATTCCAATGAACAATCTTGATTTCAAGGGCTGTTCTGATACTTCTTGGGTAACTTCTTGAATAATAGATTTTAAGTCCGACTGCTGCAACTACCGATCATCGAAAAAAGATCAGTAGTTGAAAGCTCGAAAACTTTCAAAACTCACTAACTTGAAAATCCCATGTTTTAGTATGTTGGCTCTTTTCAGAACACGAAAATTCCAAAAAAAAAGAATTTGATATTCAAGAAATCGGTGAAATACATTATAATTGACAACCAGCTAGAAGATTGGAGAAAAAAAGGAAAAAAAACCACGGAGGACCTTCACGAAAAGAAAAGAACAAAAACAGCAGCCGCAACGTTTGAAGAGTGTGTTGTTAAGAGGGTTCTGAAGTGATGTCCTGAGTTCTTGGGAAATTTGCGACATATTCGAGACATATTCTCAATTTCGGAAGGAGTTGTCGAGAAATCTGTCCGAATTCTCGGGAAAAACTCGTTCCCCAAATTCTCGGTAACTTTCTCTGAAATTCTGAACAAATCGGCCGCGATTCTCGACGAACACTGCGAATCTCGCAATTCTCGACAACTTGTAACAACTTTCTGGACAACTTCAAGATTGTCGACCGATTCTCGACAACTATTCGTCCGATTCTGGACAACTAGTTTTACCTGGGGTGGTAGTAAACCAGCCAAACTATGATGTTAACTAAAACCTTTAACATCGATGTTAATTATGAGATTATTAGTCAGGACAAAAAAACAGTGCTTTAATATTTAGGGCTAAAAAAAGCTTCTGTGAAAATTCTAGAACTAAACTTCAATGTTACTACCCGTTAACAATGATGTTATCCACTAGAAAACCCTCGATCGCGAACATTGACGTTCGCCAAGTAATCAGTGTTCTCCAAAGGCCAGCGACGAGATACTGCGCCTATCGAGGAGTGCGCTGGCCGACGATGGTGGGTTAGAGCGAAAAGTCTTCTCGAGGACTTTTCTCTGTAACCCTCCAACTCCCAGTTCCCCGTCCATTATCGCCGAAACCGTAAATGGGCCAAGAACGGTCCAAATACACGTCAATTCCCACACGACTAGGCACACCATTAGTGATGTGCAGTGATAGCGCGATCAATAGTGAGTATTGCCTTCCGTTGATTGATAAACGAATGGCAATCCAGCTGACTGCTCTCGTTTGATGGTTCTGTTTTTGTCCATATCTTTATGTTCACGATTTTCCTTCTTAATCTTTTTGGCTCAAATGATTATTGCGAAATTAGGTGACACTGGCCGAGAAAGCTCTAAGAAGAATAGCGGGATTAATTAAAATCCACTGAAAGGTAAACTTGAAAGCTCCATTTTCAGATTTTGAGACAACCTTGAATTTTTTCGTCTGTGTTTATGTGTTTGGTATTCATTTCTTTCGTGACTATAATTTTTGTAATTATTCAAATAAATTTCGAAATACTTGAATATTCAAAACGTTGGATGGAGGAAGTCAAATAATTTTTTTTCAAAACTCGATATTCATTCGGCATTGTGTGCTATTCCGTTTTCCAAACATCCATTCGTAGAGTCGTAGAAAAATTTTCATTACTCGACCAACTGCAGGGCATAACATTCCAACGTCCAAGGGCCGAAAAAGGTGTGCAACAGTTGCAGTCAAGCGTTCGGAAACCATTCGAAAACTTACATGGATACTTGTGAGATATTTGCGAATAATTCTAATCGAGTGGAAGAAATGTTCTCGAGTTTATTCATCCATTTAAAACATTCAAGTGGTCTCACCCGAAATCGTTAAATCATTCGCGATATACGAAAAAAATCATTGAAGATCATTAGTTATGAATTTTCGGAAAAAATTGTTACATTTATTCACTCAATCGAGGTGGTCTAAAAATGCTATACTCGTATCACTCATTCATTGCAAACTTACCGTCAAATGCCTAGTCTGTTAAGCCCTTTTCACAGTCTGCCGGACGACGTCGTTCGGCACATTAGAAGGGAGCCGCAGTGCGAGGGAAGCTGTGGTGAACAACCGTCAGTTCCGACTCATCAGTACAAAACGTAAGGCGAAAACAACACGTTCTAACCTGTCATAACTTGATCCGACGTCGTGTCAATGATTTCATCGCACTGAGACGTCGGTCGGCCGACACCGCAGTGCGGGCCGCACCGACGCGGCAGTCCTATCTTATTGCGTGTCGGACAGCGTCGTCGGGCAGACTGTGAAAGACACTTTAGATTCTGTACGTTGCTCTCACTCGAATATTGGCGATCGCCTTTTCGACCTATCAAGTAAGGACTACTGAATCTCCCTGAATGAATGAGAAAACTAGATATCTTGTCTCATACTCGATTCGAATGAATATTCGGAAATTTCGTATCAATGCCCTTGTGAATTTTCGAATAATTTCCAAATAGTTCACCAATGCTGGAAGAAATTTTTCCCTGCTACTATATGTATATTCGAATGCCATAAGTTGGTCGAATTTTCGAAAATTAAATGCTACGACTATGAATAGGACAGGTATTTGGAAAACCGATTAGTTGGAAATGCCGATTGAACCGAGTATTGGAGAAACACTTGATATGATTTCCTCAATGAATCGAATATTAGAATCACTTGAATATTGTTCAAACAATTACTCGATTCTGTCCCAAGACTGGTACCTACTCTCCCTGTCTTGAGGCCGTGATCATACTTCCCGCGATCGAAGTCGGCGACTGTGCATACCATGCATATTAGATTTTCGGTTGATACTGATGGCAAACATTGAGTCGCGTCGCTCGTCGGGGTAAGTTTGATCCCGGCCTCATGTGGTGGATGCGAAAACCGGAAAGAGAAAAAAGTTGCAGTATTTTTGACTGTGTTTATGAGGAAATTATCATTCATACTTGAAAAAAAGTAGGATGTCATGGCAAAAGTTAGTAGCAAACTGCAGAAAAACGGACAAAGTCGAAAAAAAAACCGGAAAAATCCAAAGGTAATTTTTCATGAGAAATCTAAATTTTGAATCCTATCTCCCAGCAGATTCTGGCACAGCTATTCCTCTGACAGATTTATGGGTCAGTTCTACTTGAATTCGCAACTCTAGCTAGTGTAGAATGAAAAGAAAAATCCGGAACACATATCACGAGAGGTACACAAACAAAGAGCAGTCAGAGGGAAAGTAATCTACATACTTCACGGATCAATCAACAGAAACACGACTACCATCCCTCAGGAGGAAGTGTGCTTTTGAGGATGGTTGAAACGTTTAGTGAACACGGGAAAAACGATTGCGCTATCGTTGAAAACTATGATTTTTGCTGTTATCAGGATCATAGCTGATATCCCTGTCGAGAATGTGTTAATCGTTAATGTAAGACACAAGTTTCAATAGCCTTAGAAAGCCTCTCGAAGTCCTGTCACCTGTGGTTGCGTGGCGCAGCGCAATGTCGCGCTGTTGCCTCCAGCGAGGTGATGGGAACCCCCCCCCCGTACACCCAGTTTTGCACGAGCGTGTGCAATGGTTTGGGATGCCAACCACTTCCTGCAGCTGCCCTTTACCGACATATGGCGCAGAGCGATGAGTCACTGGTATTGAATAGAGGTTCGCGAGTTCATCTCCACCGACGGCTAGTTTTGCAAACAAATATTATGAGACAGATCCCAATTAGATTAAAGGTTACATCAATGTCTCGAGCATCAATTCCTCCCGATTATTGCGACATAATCACGGTATCAAACTCCCGGTTCTGGATAGTTTACTACCACCCCTGAGTTAAAACGTTGATTGCGTATGCTTTTGTTTCACTAAGAAAACATGATTCTGCCATTATTCGGAGCTTTTCGATTACGTTGCCTTGTTTTGCCAATCAAGGACATGTAATTACGAAAATAAGACCTTTCAAAAGACAAAAATTTTTTTGGTTTTTTCGGAATTTTTCGAATTTAAAACCGAAAATTTTTCGTTTTTCGGTTTTTTCGGTTTCAAAATTTTTCGCACATGCCTGGTTCCCAGTCGCTTGGCACACTTTTGGTTGGGTCCCCCACACTCTCCCCTGCGCTTTGCGCATTTTCAGTCGGGTCCCGCGCACATTCCCTGGCGCTTGGTGCCTTTTCAGTCAAGCCCTGCACACGTTCCCGGCGCTCGGCGCAATTTCAGTCGGGTTTAGCGCACGTTCCCCGGCGCTTGGCGCACTTCCAGTCAAGTCCCATACACGTTCTGTGGGGTTTGGCACACTTCCAGTTGGGCACCGTACACGTTGCCCGGCGCTTGGTGCACTCCTAGTTGGGTGCCGTAAACATTCCCCGGCGCTTGTCGCACTTCCACTCAGGTCCCACACACGTTCTGTGGCGCTTGGCACATTTCCATTCGGGTTCCGCACACGTTCCCCGGCGCTCGGCGCACTCACAGTTGGGTCCCGCACACTTTTCCGGGCGCCTGGTGCCTAGTCAGTCAAGTCCCGCACACGTTCCCCGGCGCTTGGCGCTTTCTTGGTTGGGTCTCGCATTCTCTCCCCTGCTCTTTGCGCATTTTCATTCGGGTCCCTCGCACGTTCCCTGGCGCTTGGCGCACTTCCCATCGGATCCCACCCACGTTTTGTGGCGTTTGGCACACTTCCAGTTGGGTACCGAGCACGTTCCTTTGCGCATGGCACACTTCTAGTCGGACCCTCGCACAATAAACCGTGTGCATACGGTTCCTGATGGACGTAAAGCAGACCTACTCTAACGCTTGCAATCAATTCACTCTTATTACAAAACCACTCCATTTCTCTCAACTGGCCAACCATGTCTCTTATCATTCAAAAGTTTCCCTGGACTCACACACACACACACACACACACACACACACACACACACACACACACACACACACACACACACACACACACACACACACACACACACACTCACACACACACACACACACACACACACACACACACACACACACACACACACACACACACACACACACATACACACACACACACACATTTTAAAATTCACAAAATTTTCAATATCTCGAGAACCACAAAGCAGATTTTTCTGAAACTTGGGCAGTGTTGAGAACTTTTACTGCTCCACATTTTGTGAAAATCCCAAGTTTGGAACTATCTTCCGAACCGAGGTTCTGTAGCGAGGGGTGTGCGCAGAAGCAATCCTTTTCCAAATCCGCGATTTAACCACTAATTTTACGCGAGTTAACCGCCAGGTTTATGCGAGCTTACCAATCTTTCTACTTGATGAAAAAGCTATCAGGACGCAGTAGAAAGTGGGCAGGACCCGAGACCCGCAGGACGTCATGTAAAGTGTGCAGGACATTAGTGGGAGTGTGCAGGACGTCATAGAAAGTGCGTTCCGAAGATGCGTAATAATAATGGAATCCTGCGCACTCCTACTGGGGTCCTGCACACTACCACTGGCGTCCTGCACACACCCTGCAAACTTCCCTTGCGGTCCTACACACATCCTGCACACTCCCACTGAGGTCCTGCACACCCCCCAGTATGGTTCTGCACACAACCTGCACACTCCCACTGGGGTCCTGCACACCCTCAGTGGGGTCCTGCACACATCCTACACACTCCCACTGGGATCCTGCACACTTCCAGTGCTGTGCCGCACTCATCCTGCACACTCCGAGTGGGGTGCCGCACACGTCCTGCACACCCTCAGCAAAGTCCCGTACACATTCTGCATTTCATCTCAAAGTTCCCGCTTACCTGCGCATTCCCACTTGGGTCCTGAATACATCCTGCACACTCACACTGGAGTACTGCACCAAATCATCAACGTCCTGCACCCCTTTCACGACGACTTGCGTACTCTTCAGCAAGCGTAAGCGTAAGGAAAACGCGTTAACGTATGTGATCTCGCTTTGAGTCCGCGCAAAACTGCAACCTAACGTGAGCTGACAGAGAAAATGGAAATGGTGTGTGAATGAAGAAAAAGATGAAAAGCTTCCGAAAAAGTCCTTTGGAGAACTTTTCGGAAACTATCCATCTTTTTCTTCATTCACACACTATTTCCATTTTTTCCATCAGCTCGCGTTAAGTTGCAGTTATGCGCAAACTTACCGCGAGCTGAAAAAGGCTCAGAAAATCTTCAAAAAAGTTTTCTAAATCATTATTTTTTCCCAAAAAAAAGGCAGAACGAACTTTTTTTTTCGAATGTTTTTTTTCTATGAGTATCTAGTGGCTCATACAGTGGCATGAGTGTGCTTAGTTTCAGAAAACTCTGGCCCCTCTTCTGGAAATCGTCAAATAAAAAGCTTGCAGTCAGCTGCAGTTAACTGCGAGTTAACTCGCGGTCATCTACCCATTTACTACCACCCCAGTTGTTTTGTAAGCAAAAAGAGTAGTAGAATCAGAGAGAGTAATGCTTCCCTTTCGAGGAAAGATCTATCGAGGCTCTTCACAAAAAGGACACCAATCATATGACTCCTTGCGCTGAGCAGTATTCACAGCCGAAGGTAACATGCCTGTGATCCACGAGTACACAAAAAAACCAGTTTGTGCTGCCATGAAGCATGAAGGCTGGCTGTGTAATCTTTTCGGGGGTTCTGCTACTCTTAGACGACCCACTAGTATGATACCATCATATTAGCAAATATTTGTGTCACTTGCTTTTGTACGTGGACACGTCAAGTTGCATACGATCCGCGTCAGAAACACCAACGCCTTTTCGAATCACTGCTGGAGTTCATCAAGGCTCTGCCCTTTCCCCTCTGCTCTTCATCATCGTCATGGATGTCATCACACGAGATTTGCAGCGTTCAGCATCTTGGACACTGTTGTATGCTGACGACGTGATGCTCGCCTCAGACAGCAGAAAAATCTCCAAGCGCAAGTTCAAGCTTGGCACGACAGACTGGCAGAATTCGGCTTACGACTCAATAAGAAGACAACCGAATACATGACAAATGCGAGTTGTGACGATTCCATCCAAGTCGACAACACAGTCCTGCCAAAAGCGCATACGTTTCGATATCATGGATCAACGCTTAGCGATGATGGAACGCTGACGGCTGAAGTTGACGCACGCATCAATGCTGCTTGGTTGAAGTGGCGTACTGAGAGTGGAGTGATCTGTGATACAAAGGTTTGCGACAGGCTCAAGTCAAAGATTTATCGTTCTTTTGTGAGGCCCGTCGCGCTGTATGGCACAGTGATATTGAATGACAAAGGAAGCAGAAAGACGGCTCGGCGTGACGGAAACGAAGATGCTCAGGTGGAGTGGTGGATTGACCCGATTGGACCGATTTCGGAATGAAGATGTGCGTGAAAGGTTCGGTGTCGCTCCCATTTTGAACAAACTTCGCGAAAATCGCCTAAGATAGTATGAGCACGTTCTGCGAGCTGGAGGACACTAGATAGCGAAAGCGGCTATGCAGCTCCAAGTCCAGCGACCAAGAGGACGACCTAAGCAGAGATTGCTGGATGTCTTGCACAACGATATGAAAACTGAAGGCCTCCATCTTGACAACGCGAATGACAAGGACAAATGGCGGCAACGTTCGAGAAAAGCAGACCCTGCTAGAATGCGGGACAAACGCTGAAGGAGAAGATTTGTGTCACTTGAGCCGCTGAAAGGTTTTGTCTACGTCAGAAACTTTATGTTACCATCCTAGCGGCAGGTCACGTCGAAAAATTAGCTAATCTCAGGGTTTCATGCTCCAGTTGGGTCGTATAATCCGAAAGAAAGCCCGAATATTCGCTCCGTAGAGTGTATGAAGTGGCTTCAGGAATTCACTCAATAACGAACTCACATTATTACGGGATAGCTCTGTACAGCAATCATGTATGTGAGGTTGACCAATACTCCCGATTTCACAAATATAAATGATGAGGTGTACCTTTCATTAAGTTTTGAAAACACTCGTTGAGGTGATAAGCGATATGTTTCTGAGTTAAGATACAAGACTGCATGCTGCCTTCTCCAGTTTCTCATGAGGCCGCGCGGCGATTCAACTCTAATCGACCTCCTAGCAGGGTGTAGGATACAAACTTAGTTTTTGTTCGAAGTATTTCTGTGAATCATGCCACATGTAGCCGACCAGGCTCCGATTCGGTAGACAAGCGGAGTTATGGCTCCTCAAAAACTGTGAACTTGGACGGCGAGAATTTCGCGGACGAGTTGTCTCGGGCCTGTTTTCTCTCCTCAGTCGCAGCCATAGCACTGTAACAGACCACAATACGAAGATAGACCCATTGGTGCGAAACTAGTTGGGGGGCGCCACTCAAGATTAATTCATGGAAATGAAAAGATTCATTTCTGAAAGTTGGGCTCCGCAGAAAAGGTTAAGGATTTAGCATTGCTCTAAAATGTCGTGAAATTGTTCCATTAGAATTGGCTATCAAACTGATTCTCTAAATGAGGTGAAATTGTTGAATCGATTTGGCTGTTGTTGGTATAAGCAGACAACATAATCACTAAATGTAGTGAAATTGTTCCAAATGGATTTGGCAGGCGCTCTATGAATTATCGGAGTCAAATCACGCGTCAGAAGGGGTTTTGCTTGGAGCGTATATTGAATCAAATGAGATCAAGATTTCGGAAAATTTAGCTTCCTGGCAAAAGTAGCGATTTGGTAATGGTCAAAAAAAGTTTCAAAAATGTCTTGAAATATTTTTAACAAATTATTTGGCGTAAAATAGCATGGAGTAATAAAAAAGCTAGGAAATGAAGTGAAATAACCAAAAATGCGATTTGGTGGTCGATCATTTCACAAGCTTCTCCGTTAAAGGCAGTGTTCACGATAATCTTCGATTTTGAGATTAATCGCTAAATCGATTGTTTAGCCCCCGAGTAGAACTGAAATGACGAAGAAACCGAGAAAAACGCACCAGAAGGGCACGAAATCCTCAAGTATCAGCCCGCCTCTTAAGTATCAATGGAACTGTTCGTTGTGACAATGAAATCTTTTGTGGACCCGTCCTTTGCAATTCTCCATTCTGTGTTGCTCCATTCTTTCCTTCAGGCCCTAACTAATACTGTTTTGCCCAAAATAATCGTCCATTTTCGATTAGTCTCATTTTTTACCGGTGACAACCACCGGGGTGGGGTCCGGTTGTATCGTCGCAACGCGGCGGGGCGTCGCGCGCGGTGAAGGGTGCGTCGCGCGCGGTGAAAGGGCGCAGCGATACGAAATCTACAGTACCCATGGCGTATCGACTAGAGCACGTTAACCCACGCTAGTGCATTGCGACAACAACAGCAGAGAAATGACGCGTCTTATTCCCTGAAGTTTGATTTTCACAGATAGTTCTTTAATGTGAAAAAAAAACTAAAACATACAGTTAAATTCCAGTGATCCAAATATTCCATCGCAAAAGAAATACATAGCTCAATCGTTTTCGGGCATCTTTCGGCAATATTTGAAATTACGAGTAGTTTTTCAAATCAGAGAATGAAATTAAATAATTACCCGAGCGTTTATTCGAGTCGGATATAGATCAGTTTCTTGATTGCATTCACGCAGAAGAAAAATTTGAACCTATGAGTTCGAATAGGTATCACTTTATTCGGAAATTTCGAAAGCCATTGTTCGAATTGATGGAGGAGAGGTTCCCTAATCAAATAAAACTTGAATAAAACATCGTTGAAATGAATTTAAAAATCGAAGGGTGAAGGGAGGAGTCTCGAATCGTCGGACATTTTTCAAGAAGAAAAACCGACCTTAGATTCAAAATACTCACCACCAGGGGGGGGGGAGTTGGGGCATAGTGGAGGGAAGAGTTTTCGAAAAAAAACCATCTAGATTGCGACACTTTTTGATTTCATTTACAATTTTCTTTAAATCAACCTTAAATTGAACATGTTTACCATCGGAGAACATTTGGGCATAGTGAATGTATAATTTTTCAAGAAAAAAAAACCGACCATAGATTCAAAATATTCACCATTGGAGTAGTTGGAGCATAGTGGAGGGACGATTTTTTGAAAAATTCATTTCAATTGTGAGAATTTTTGAAATCGGGGAAAATTTAGGGATAGTGGAGTTTTTTTTTTCGAAAAACCCGAAAATTGTGACAATTTTTAAAAACGGGTAGAATTTGAACATAGTGGAGGGACGATTTTTTGGAAAACCCACCCAAATTGTGGCTTATAATTGCAGTCGTAGTAGAGAAGTTGAGTTTTTACAAGGGAAAAAAAGCTGCACCTTACGAAAAAAAATCTTCCACCCTCTTCCATCAAAGTTTTTATGATTATGTATAAAATATCTTAATGTAGGTTGAATTTTCGCACAAAGTCGCATATTTTCTTCATCAATTGTTATTGAAAATGATTTACTGACTAGTGACCCTTCGGGTCACTAACCCGTGGCAGCCACTTGACGTGAAGGCAGCGTAGAGTTTGCGTAATAATTCTAGTCTGACGAATGGACGGGGCTGAGACGGTAGATCACCCCGCGCGAATCGAAACCCCATTCTCCAGCGAGGCCGCCACCTCAAACGGCCAGCCGCCTGGTGCATGCGTCAGACTAAATCAAAAACGGAAACCTTAAATATTCTTGAGATAACAACTTAAGTAGGGCTGTACGTCTACACATTACGCCACCGCCATTGCAAACGCCGAAGACTCTCCAGAATGGCAGATCTTGCCATCCTGCCACACCCCATCCCTACAAGCAACATAAAGAAAAGCGAAATTCGAAAAGGCATACGATAGTCTGGGTTAATAATACTATCAAATGAGAGTCGATGAGATAGCAAGCCTCAAAATTTCTACTTTGATAGAAGTCGCCGTAAACCTCCTAAATTCCCGCAGAGCGGTATCGTACCACGCTATAGCCTGGCAGTTTGAAAGCGCCAAAGCGGCAAGTTCAAGGCAGGTTTACAACTCCACAAACCTTCCGCGGAATTCATTCCATTCGATTTCAATCGCGAACTTTGAATGATTCATGATAGGATCGCAGCAGATTCATGATTCCAAGAGCCCTCTGAGGATATTGTCAAAAGCACAAAATGATTTCTGTCTTTTCCCTAAATTCGCTTTGCTCTAAAAAATAACTCAGGCTCTTTCTCACAGAGAGCCTCTATAGCGACATCGGTGAGCACCGTCGCCTGAGGAAGTAAGGTTAAAAAACAAATACTACTCGTAGCTTTTGCAATCGTAGATAGCCATAGTTGATCGAGCTTAAATTCTTAGTGGAGTCCACCAAGAGTGATTTAATTATCAATAGGAAGCGGTCGGCTGGGGATCAATGTGCATAAATCCCATACCAGCCCGCTCGATACCGATTGAGCGAGAGCGGTTGTGCTGCAATGAGTTTCATGTTCATTGATCTCCAATCGACCACTTCTCATTGATAAGTAAATGAGACACTCTTGGTGGACTCCACTATGCAGCAATGGATGAAGGACCTGGTGAGGTTGCGGACTCTCCCTAACATACTGTAGCCTGATTGTGTTATCACTCATTTTTTCTAAATAACTGAGATTGGTCGGTTGGTTTTGTTTCCACTCGCATATTTTCACCTGTTTTCATTGCTCCACAGATGCAGTCATACCGGTGCAAAAAAAGCTCACCGATCTATCACAGATGTTTGGGAAAAATGAGTTTCACCACTAACAAACTACCGTATGTTAGGACGAGTCCGCAACTTCACCATGGGTCGTATTCGCCAACAACCCGAAGAGGGAAGTCGGAGGGAAGCGGAAGGGATGATACCGCGCGCGGCAGAGGAGCAGATCAACCCTTCTTACACCATGTAAGATGGAAATGCAAACTGTGTTACGTATCGATATCACTGCGAAAATATAAAGATTCCATCGCGAAGCGGCCATTATTCAGCTATGCGATTCGAAAAATTCCGGCGCTCGCGAGGGAAGCCAATGGAGGCGAGAGGTGGCCGTGAAGCGCGCACTTTGTACTGAAATTTCACCTCTTCTACTCTTCGACTCCCCGGCGGGTTGATGGCGAATACGACCCCAGGTCCTACTTCCGTTGCTGTAGACTAAGCGATCCACGATTTTAAACCCCACTCTCAGGTACTCAGGGCGACCCCCCCCGCGAACCTTTTCCAGCTGGCCCGCGGTCTCCGTCCTCCGGCCGCCCGCTTTTGGTTCGCCATCCAGCTTCATGTCGATGCCTCTCCGACCTTTTTCAGATGGCCCGCGATCATTGTTTGTATAATTACCCACCTCAAGGATGTCACCCCGGGTCCACGGCGGAGAAACGCCCCGCCTCTGGCCGCCGCAGTCTGCGGTGAGAAACCACCCTACTCCGCGGACCGCGGCGAAGCCCCCCCCCCCCAGCCATGGGGATACCCCTATCCCCTCAGCGGTCAAAAATAAGCTGGCCTCCGGAGAGTGACTCGAAGTCACCTTACAGGGCCAGCATTAGAATGCCAAATGGGGACTCTAGTGAGTTGAGGCCTTTTATATCGGTTGTGCACGTGATAAGCACGTTACGACGTGATCATTCGTGACCATTACCAATTGTCTTTCCAACCAGCCAAATTGAAGATGGCGTGGCGTGTTTTGTGGCTCGCGCGCGAGCCGATATTCGCGCTGCGTGTCTGTCGCATGCAGCATGGTTCGCCGCTGGCCGGCACCCTCGAAATGTGGAGCGCCAGCCGTCGTTTTCGGCATAGAGGTTCGCCGGCCTTCGGCCTGAGTACCTGAGCTCCTCAAGCGAGGGTGGTCGCTTGTGTTGCTGGCTGTAGATATCCCTCATATACTCCATCCGCTAAGCTACTACGCTTGATGAGCGGATGTTTTCTCGAGTCCAGTTGTCAATCTGCTAATTTATGGGGTGGGATTCACAGGCCGGCGAATCAGGATTGCACAGGTAAGGTGGCCCATTATCTTTCTCGGTGCATTCAACTGGTTTGGCAGTGTAGGAAGAGGTGTACGGTTCCGCTGTAATTGAGCACAATGGTCTTTTTTTTCAAACCCATTTTTTTTTCAACACCAGGATAGAAGTGAGTTCACCGCCCTGTTGAGTGCCCTTCGGACCCTTCTGGCCCCCGTCAGACTTGGTCGAAAAACCTACTCAGTCCGACTGAGTCCGGGGGAGAAAAACCGACCTCGGTGCCATCGACTTGCCTGTATGCGTGCGTGAAACACCAGTATCGACTGGGTGGATTGCGCTCGGCAGCAGACGGTCGCGGTTTGACTAAGTGGGTTGATACTTTTGCACCCGTCTGTCACTATTTCGGTGCGTATCAACCGGGTGGGGCTCAGTTCACCAACCACCTTTGACGGCGGCCTCACACGGCAAGCCGGTTTTCGTCAAAATAATGTATGGCGAGCAGCCAACGATGGGGCGTACACTTTCTGCGCCTTCTGCTAAAAAACTTTAATCAGACGAAGGGTTTCGCTTCGACTATACAGTGCTTGTCGAATAGTTAAAGCTACATCTGGAAAGACAAGACGGGGAGACATTCCCGGCTATCATATAGCGACGCTGCTCTCTTTACGCATACAGTGATCATTTTACAATCCAGTATACACTCACTCCATGAATATCTTCAGCACAAACACTGAACTTTATGCATATCCTCGAGACAAACTGTTTAATTACTTCGGATTTTCTCAGTAATAAAGATCATATTACATACTGCGCATTGCTTTATATGCAGTATTATTATCCAAATGCTTTATTATCCACGAAACTTCAATTACACAGAGTCTTCAATACTTTTCCTTCTTTTTTAATGCTTACTCTCGGCTGGGCACCGAGACACGAGACACGCAGAAACATCCTCTGATGCATGATGAGGCTATAAACGACAGGTCAACGCCGCCACCTAACCTCGTTCGTAGGCTTCAACCAGTTGACTGTTGACTCCGGCAGTCAAATGAGCCAGCTTCATAAGCCAGCTCAGCCAGCTAACCTCGTATCTTTACAGATTGACTCCGCCAGTCAACTCTGTCAGTGAACTCAACAGCTTCACAGGTCACCAATGCCAGATAACTTCCTCACCCAACTCTGCATCATCTATCAAATACCTCCATCAGTTAACACTTCCTGCGAGTTCAGCGGCTCCACAGGCCAGCTTTGTTTCTCTCAGCCAGTTGAGTGATTCTACAGGCCATCTACGCAGCTGGCCGAGTCCGTGAACATCTACCAGTCGGCTCTACCTCTCCCACTTCCACCGGCAAATCTCCTCCATAGAATTCTAGCAAATGACTGTGTCAGCCACCATTGCTCTATTTACCAGTTGCTCAACTCTACCAGACAGTGCAACACCTCGTTTAATCAAACCCCCCAGCCAACCTCGTCTATGATCCTCTACCAGCTGACTTTAACAAAAAACTTTGATAGAAACTTCAGCAGCTCCGCAGGCAAGCCCCTCCGCTTAACTTTGTCCGTGAATTCTACCAGTTGACTGCGTCAGTCAAAACTGCATCATCGACCAGTTGCCTCTGTCGGTAAAGTTTGCCAGCCAGTTCATCAGCTCCCCCAACCTAGTACCTATATCAGTTGACTCCGTCAGTCTACTCAGCCAGTAAACTTAGCAGCTACACAGGCTAGCTCCGCCAGCTAGCGTTGTCCGACCGGCGTCTTTCGAACACACTTCGCTTCAAAAAGCTCCGCTTTAGATTTTTGAGACGCCGAAATGTTAAGCATGCTGTGATCGAATAAATCATGTCACTTTTATTTTGACAACTCTAGAGATGGGAAACGGTCGTTTTTGGTCGAAAGGGCTCGTGGTCGTGTCAAATCACTATCAATTACATGAATAACTCCAACATCTGATGGGTTTCTAACGAGAATTTCTTGAATTATTTCATTGAGTTGAATAGATTATGGCACGATGAACATTTCGCTACTTTGAAAAATGAAAAGAGAAGACTTTGAGGAGTTGTGATTGAAAGACGCTTTAATTCCCACTTCGACTATTTCGCACCCTTTTTTGCATAGAAACGTTTTATAACAAAGTCTTCAATACCTTTCTCCATAATTTTCGAGGTTTTCTCTCGGCTGGGCACACCCAGGAACACCCTCTCGCTACGACGAGGCGGTAAACCATCGAGAGGGAACACTGTTGTACTCTATTATACCTTCACCAGTGAACCTCGTCTTTAAACTCCGCAGGTGAATCCACCAGCTCCACATCAAGCTGACCTCGCCCGTGAACCACAACCAGTTCACCTCGTCAGTCAAGCCTGCAGTTTGACCCGCCAGTCAACCTTGTCCGTGGTCTTCTAAAAGATGAGCCAGCCAGCCAGTCTGCGCTGGCGGCTAATCCGGCAGCGCCATAGGCCAGCTCCACCAGCTGACCTAGTCCGTGAACTTCTACCTGTAGATTCCGTTAGTCAACTGCTAGCCAGTACGGCAGCGCCCCAGGTCAACTCCGCCACTTAACCTTGTCCAAAACACTCTAGCGGTGGACACCGTCAGTCAACTCAGCCAGCCAGTCCGGCAGCGCTACAGGCCATCTCTGCCAGCTGACCTCGTCCATGAATATCTACCAGTTGACTCCGCCAGTCAACTCTGCCAGCCAACACAGCAGCTCGAAAGGTCAACTCCAGTTAACGATGTCCATAACGTTCTACCAGTTGACATCGCCCATTCCGGCAGCGCCACAGGCCAGCTCCACCAGCTGACCTAGTCCGCGAACTTCTACCTGTAGATTCCGTCAGTCAACTGCCAGCCAGTACGGCAGCGCCCCAGGTCAACTCCGCCACCTAACCTTGTCCATAACACTCTAGCGGTGGACACCGTCAGTCAACTCAGCCAGCCAGTCCGGCAGCACTACAGGCCATCTCTGCCAGCTGACCTCGTCTATGAATATCTACCAGTTGACTCCATCAGTCAACTCTGCCTGCCAGTGCAGCAGCTCAATGGGTCAACTCCGCTACTTAATCTTTTCCGCAACACTACCAGTTCACCACACCCGTCTACGCTAACGCCCGTTCAGGCAGCGCCACAATCCAGCTCCACCAGCTGACCTAGTCCGAGAATATCTACCAGTTGACTCCGTCAGTCAACTCTGCGAGCCAACACAGCAGCTCTAAAGGTTAACTCCAGTTAACGATGTCCATAACGTTCTACCAGTTGACATCGCTGATTCCGGCAGCGCCACAGGCCAACTTCGCCAGCTGACCTAGTCCGTGAACTTCTACCTGAAGACTCCGTCGGTCAACTACCAGCCAGTTCGGCAGCGTCACTCAGAAAAATGAAGACAAGTTACTTGTAACTTAAGACTCTAAAAACAAGTTACTTGTAACATATCTACGCCTATGTAAGTTACTTGTGACTTATTTGAGGTCATTCAACTTACATGCAACAAATCGACGGTACACCGCGTGCAGTGCCCCTCCGATATGTTACATGTAACATAAATGACACAGGATAAGTCGCAAGTAACTTAAGTCGGCCAGGAAGACATTTTCCTAAGAGTATACGACGCACACTCGCGGATCAGGCTTAGAAAACGCATTGCTGTTGGTTTGATTACCCAAGTTTGAGATACTTGACCGCACACTGGTAAAGAAGGCCACGCACAGCGTTTTCCGCCTAGTGTGTGGTCAGGGATGCTAGAAGGCGCGTTTTCTGCGTCGCGTGGTGGCCACCCACAGTGAATATATAAATGTAAGTTACATGTAACATGAGTGTACTTACATGTAATATAAACGTAAGCTACTTGAGACATTCAAGTTACATTTATATTACAAGTAGCTTGTTTTCTTTTTTCTGAGCATAGGCCAGCTCCACCAGCTGACCTAGTCCGTGAACTTCTGCCCGTAGACTCCGCCAGACAACTCTGCCAGCCAGTCCGACAACGATACAGTCCAGCTCCGCCAGCTGACCTAGTCCGTGAATATCTACCAGTTGACTCCGCCAGTCAGCTCTGCCAGCCAAATGTCCAATAACGTTCTAGCAGCTGACATCACCCATTCCGGCAGCGCCACAGGCCAACTCCGCCGGCTGACTTAGTCCGTGAACTTCTACCTGTAGACTCCGTCGGTCAGCTACCAGCCAGTTCGGCAGCGCCATAGGCCAGCTCCACCAGCTGACCTTGTCCATAGATATCTACCAGTTGACTCCGCCAGCCAACTCTGCCAGCCAGTGCAGCAGCTCAGCTGGTCAACTCCGCCAGTTAAACTTGTCCATAACACTCTATCAATTGACTCCGTTAAATGACTCTGCCAGGCAGTCCGGCAAAACAATGGGCCAGCTCCGCCAGCTGACCTTGTCCGTGAATATCTACCAGTTGACCCCGCCAGTCAACTCTGCTAGCCAGTGCAGCAGGTCAACTCCGCCCGTTACCTTGTCCTTAACAGTTTACCAGTTGACTCCGCCAGTCAACTCTGCCAGCCAGTGCAGCAGCTCAGTTGGTCAACTCCGCCAGCCAAACTTGTCCATAACACTTTACCAATTGACTCCGTTAGTTAACTCTGACAGCCAGTGCAGCAGCTCAGTTGGTGAACTCCGCCAGTTAACCTTGTCCGTGAATATCTACCAGTTGACCCCGCCGGTACACTCTGCTAGCCAGTCCGGCAGTGCCGAAAGGGACAGCTCCGCCTGCTGAGTAACCTCGTCGGTGAACATCCACCAGTTGCCTCCGTCAGTCAACTGTAACAGCCAGCTCGCAAGTGAACTCTACCAGAAAAATCAGCAGCTTAGCAGGTTAACTCCGCCAGGTACCCTCGTCCGTTGACATCAGCGTCTGAAAGATATCTCCGTCCGTCAACTTTGCCAGTCAGATCAACAGCTCCACAGGTCAACTCCGCCCGCCAATGCAGTGGCAGTCTGAGGATGAGGAGTTCGTTCAAATCTCGATAAAGTAGGATCACACAAATGATACGATGTCAAGTCGGTGATGGCGGTGCTTCTTCACACATCCAGTCCAGTTAGCCTTCGACGATTGGCGGCAAAAAAATCCTTAGACCTGAAAATCGGCATGTATTCAAAATGGATGTCGATGTAAAAAATACATATCTCGATTGTTGGCGCAGACTGTGATTTGCCCCCTACTACAGGTCATTCGAGCATCAGTGCATAACAATGAGGGGAAGTATGAGGGAAAAGCACCAAGAGTGGAACTGAATGGGTTTGAAAACACGAGTTTACTCGCAGTAAAACCGTGTGGAACTTATGCTGATGCGAGCTTTTGAGGTGATGGTCTTAATGTGTTTCAACCGCAGAACAGACCGGGGAACGAGGGAGGGGCGAAGTGCGTGATTGGTCAAAACAAGGCTAGCGTCCAACACCTCGTTCCTCCACCGTTTTTCCCGTCTCTTCCGCTGTCGTTTTTCCCGTCTCTTCCAGCACCTCAGTTTTTGACTCCTTTACTACTAAGCGGGAAGGCAGACTGCTAAAAATACGCATTCACCTCACATAACGCTGCATAAAATACGCTTCATGTTAAAGCACTTTTTGATAAGAGATCTCTCCGTCTCTTTTTTTCAGAACACTGCCTTTTGAAAAATTTTCACGGTTCTTTCTGGCACTTTATAGCGCTCGCATCAAGTAAAAGGTGAAATTAAAGCGAATTGAGAGAGAACGAGGTAGTCGCGTGGAAGTGTGGGGAAAGTGTGTATGAGGTTTACTGAAAATACTTCTAACATATTTTTTCACTCGTTAAATATCCTGCTGGGATCGATTACGTGAACATTTCAATAATGGCTCTTGTTCGGAAGAGGTAAGCAGAACGTCGTGGAGAGTGTGCAGACTTGGGTGAAATTGTGCTGGACGTCGTGCGGTACGGGCTAGCCTTCAGTGGGAGCGAGCACGACGCCATGGAATGTGTGTAGGATCTCACGGAGAGTAGCCATAACGTCCGGAAAAGTGTGTTCGAGAGATACTCTCTAGTTATGCAGGACGTGGCGAAGGTGTACGAGCAGGGTTGAGCAGGGTTGCGACAATGGGTGGTCGTAAAAAAATTGGAGAACTTTTGTAAAAAATAAAAGTTGGGGGAAAGGCTCGTGTAACTTTCGAAGAAAATAGGGAAAAAGTTCACTCCAGATCACTTGGTAAGCTAAAATGAGGAAAGCAATTTTAAAGCAGTTCTTCATCACGAGGGGGAGGACGGTCGTAAACTCTTTTCAAAAAATTTTGCTGAACAGGGGAAGGGGTTCGTAGCTCCGCCGAAAATGGCGCAACGGCCTGCTCAACCCTGTAAATCGGGGCTGAGCGAAATCCTGGTCCGCAGTTGCGGACAACCGTTCTTGCGACAAGGACGCCACACAAGATCGTGCTGGAGTAACGGGTAATCGTGCTCGGACCATGAGGTGCCATCACGATTACCGTTGAGCTGCGTGCTGCAGCAGCGGCTGTCCGCAACTGAGGACCGGAAACTCGCTCCGATAAGGATAGTACATAGGGGAATTAGCCCATAAAAATTTTATCCTAAAAACATTTCATTTCAATTTATTTAATCATAGAAGTAACATGATGGCGGTCGATCATTGAAAAACGTTGCTTGCAATGCAAAAGTAAGGCTGTCTTTCTCATGATAGAAACGATCGTAAATAAGTATGGTTTGGTTAGATCCGTGGCTTTTTCCCTCAAGCTCAGCGTATTCCCAGTTGGGTACCGTACACTTTCCCCGGTGTCGGTGCACTTTCAGTTGGGTCCCACACACTTTCCCCGGCGCTTGGCACACCTTCAGTTGGGTCCCACACACTTTTCGTGGCACCTGGCTCACTCCCACATGGATCCCACACACTTTCCCCGGAAGTCAGCGCACTTGCGAATGGGTCCCACACACATTTCACGGCGCCTGGTGCACCCCTAAGAGGGTCCCGTACACTTTTCCCGGCGCATTTTCATTTGGGTCCCACACACTTTCCCTAGCGCTCAGCGCACTCCCAGTTGAGCCCTACACACTTTCCCAGGCGCTCGGCGCACTTTCAGTTGGGTGCCACGCGTTTTCCCTGCCGCTTGGCGCTCCCTCAGTTGGGTTCCACACTTTTCGCGGCGCCTGGTGCACTCACACTTGGGTCCCGTACACTTCCCGGCGCTCTTCGTACCCCAGTTAGGTGCCGAACGCTTTCCTCGGCGCACTCCATGTTGGGTCCCGCACACATTTCACGGCGCCTAGCGCACCCCTAGTTGGGTCCCACACAGTTTTCGCGGCGCCTGGCGCACTCCCTTTTGAGTTCCACACTTTCCCCGGCGCTTAGCGCACCCTCAGTTGGGTCCCACACACTTTCCCCGCCGCTTGACCCATCCCCAGTTGAGTCCCGTACACTTTTCCCGGCGCTCAGCGCACCCTCAGTTGGGTCCCACACACTTTTCGCGGCTTCGGACTCACTCCCACTTGGGTCCCACACACTTTCCCCGGTACTCAGCGCACTCGCACACATTTCACGGCGCCTGGCGCACCCCTAGGTGGGTCCCGTACACTTTCCCTCGCGCTCAGCGCACTCCCAGTTGAGTCCAGTACACTTTTGCCGGCGCTCGGCGCACTCCTAGTTGGGTCACGTACACTTCCTCCGGCGCTCGGCGCATTTTCAGTTGGGTCCCACACACTTTCCCTGGCGCTCGGCGCACCCCATTCGGGTCCCGTACACTTTTAGTTGGGTCCCACACACTTTTCCCGGCGCTCAGCGCGCTCGCAGTTGGGTCCCACAAACATTTCACGGCGCCTGGAGCACCCCTAGTTGAGTCCCGTTCACTTTCCCCGGCCCAGCAGCGCACTCGCAGTTGGACCCACACACTTCCTCGGCGCTCGGCGCACCCCAGTTAGGTCCCACACACTGTCCCCGGCGCTCGGCGCACTCTAAGTTGGGTCCCGCACCTTCTGCGGGCACCGGTCACCGGTCACCGGTCAACGATCACTGGTCAACGGTCACCGGTCAACTCTTAGCCGTTTATTATTATGTATGATATTGACCGCGTCGGCCACAGCCGGTCAACACCATTTTTTTTCAACCTCTCTCTTCCCGGTTTTTAATACGGATCGACCGGCGCGGCCACAGCCGGCCACGGCGTTTTTTTTTTCGACCAACCATGACCGTGTCTCAACATGAAGCAGTGGAGGCGCTTCTCAGCTACTTTTTTCGGTATCTCATCTTAAAGGCAGGGTTCGCGATTTGTTGTGTGGTCACCACAAAAGTACGAATAAGTTGAAAGACGGAGAAAAAGCTCAGGAAAGAATTATTGCTGGGCGTCCGCCCGCCCCCCCCCCACTGACAAGATTTTTGAAATACTGGTTTTGCCGTCTTCGGTTATGCTCCTAAAGAAGCTGCTTAGCATCTTAAGAAACTACTAACTCAGGCAAACCATCGCTCCGAGCGGGACAGGCTTCTCCCAATCATGACGTCATCGCCCGGACAGCGGCCGAGGGCCAACTGGCACCGCGGTCCCTGTACGGTGCTAGTTCGCCCCTCCGTCGCTCTCCGGTCGCTCTCGGGGCAACAGCGGTGCCATCGCCAGAGATAGAGAGACGCGGGATTGGTTGTTCTTTTAGTGATAACGTGCGAGCCACATTATCGCTCAAAGAACAACCAATCCTGCGGGTATAAAAGGCGGCTCGCCTCGTGTAGACGGGTAGTTGGCCTTTCGAGGCCACTCTTGAGAGGTGACCTCGGATCACTCTCAGGATGACAATTTTCGGCGGCCGAGGGGATCTCCCATGGCCCGCGGTGGGGAAGGCTTCCTCATTGCGGATCATGCTGGGATGGTATCCTTGTTGCGGCCTGTGGCAGGATTAACCTCCTGACCCACAGGCTGTAACAGGTACCTTATCCTTTTAACAGGCTTAATCCTCTCCAGAAAAGGCGGAAATAAAGAAAAAATAGCCATTTGGAAATTTTTGAAAATCGCCCGAACAGAGACCGCAGTGCCAGTTGGGACCGAAGATCGCTCCGAGCGATACTGCTGTGGCCCGGAGAGCGGCTGCTGTGGCCCGAGTAGATGGCTAATTTTCGCTCCGAGCGAAGAGGCAGCGCCGCACGAGTAGCTCTCCGGTACCGCTCGGAGCGATGGTTTGCCTGAGAACAACATTACCAGCAAAATGAAAGAAGTAAGAACAAGCATTTATGAAGCCTTTTCGCCCTTATAACTCTTTTTTTTTCATGGAACTTTTCACTTCATTTCATTTTTATGATAACCAGGCCTGTTTTCTTAGCGATTGTACAACCGGCCTGGCGGGTGGTGTAAAGTAGAAAAGATAACCAGTGAAACGGGAAGTGTCTGATTATAGAAATTCCAGTATTGTCTGTTTAAGGCAGTGTTTGCGATAAAAACGGTTGTTAAGTTCTTTTCATAATATGAGGCCACGGTTAAGCTAGACTGTGTAAATTTCCAACAGGTGAGAATGAAAGCCATGAGGGCACAAAGCAAAAGCTCGTGGAGTGCATGTAAGGTTGAGACGGGTGCAACTTGGCGCAACGGGGGTCGCAAAAATTTTGGAGCAAGCGATATTTCTACGAACCACTTGGCAGGCTAAAATGTGGTATATACTAATAGTCAGCGCCCAAGAAGTACGGTGCTTATCTAGGCCGAATTCCAGTCCGCAATTGCGTCTCGACACGCTTTGCGGCCGCACGCTCCCAAGTAAGAAGAGCTTCCAGCGCCGCAGTCGCCGGTCTGCTGACTCTAGGTGGGTTTTGGAAACTGGAAACTAAGAAAAATTGGAGAAAATGTGTAAAAAAGCCACATCGAGTCGGCTTTGGCGCTGGAAACCCGACTGACTCGAGCGCGTGCGGCTGCAAAGCGTGTCGAGACGCAATTGCGGACCGGAATTAGGCCCAGATAAGCATAGTACGCATTTTTAGTTTTCGGTTTCTTTTTTAACCTTGATTCTGCCCTTCATTGACTATCACCAGCTCTACTTTTTTTTCGTTGGGGAGGGGAGGGGTCGTAGCTCCGCCGAAAATACGTACAACGGCCTGCTCAACCCTGACGGGGACAGAAGTTCCCCTCAGCGTCTGTGCCGCGCATAGCCATCCATCATTACGCGCGCAGATACGCGGGGAGTTTCTGCCTTCTTAAACTCTCCATAAGGGATCTGCACAGTTGCAGCAACCAGCGAGTGGTCGCCGAGCGTCAGCCTTGACGCGGCGGCAAAAATGTTTACAAACGTTATCGTCGCCGCGTCACTTGCCGCTCACTGGTAGTGACGCAGGGCAGTCGCGGCGTCAAAGCACTCTGTGGTGTCCCCTCGTCGCCCTTCACGCCACGTCCGTCGCACCCCGTCACGGAATGTTATCGATATTGCATCACCCAGTGTTGTTCGTCGCTGCGATCAACGCCGTGACTTGAACTGCAGAGCCTATAGATGAACTCGAATAGAACAGAATACAACTCTACAATAACAAATTTATAAACCCCTTCACTCAACCTCCACAAACCATAATTAATGTCATTCCACTGTTTCATGGCATGTTTTACGACTCGAATGTCCGAACCGCTTCTCAGGTGACGCTTTTGTGAAATATCTCAAAACGCAAATGGGACACCCTGTATAACCAGATGGAAGCTCTCAAGAAAATCCTCAGCAGCGTGGTCCGAAGTGAATGCACCTAGATGGACCGAAACGACATTTTTTTGGATTTAAGAAGTCGGAACAATTTTAGTTCCGGGGGTCATTCGGGACCTGGACACAAATATAATGGCCGTTTTCAGTTTTTCAAAACTTTACTGTAGGTCACTTTAGCAAGAGCATCATTTATCTACCGAAATCTTTTAAAAACTGAAAATGAACCTTGTATTCGTGGTAAGCACCGCAAAATCTCCCACTGCACAAAACTTGAACTGAGAATGCACAACCTTCTAAAATCCAGAAAAGGTATGATTTCGCGTTTTCATTTGAACAGGTGCATTAAGGAAACTTAACAATCTCAAAATCAAGTTTTTGTGCATTTTTTCTGCAACTGTTCACTATATTTCACTTTTATGATAGCAAGACCTATTTATTTAAAAACAGCACTTGAGATGCTTTTTATCGCGAACCCTGCCTTCAACAGAAACAACTGAAATTTCTATAATCGAACGCTCTCCGGTTCATTGGTTTTCTTTTCTATTCTACAAGACCTGCCACGTCGATTGGACAACCGCCCAGACGGCTGGCAGAGTGTTTTGTCAGAGACCCTGCACACAGTACAAGACGTCCGCGGGACATCCCGACCACTCCCTCTGATGCTCTGCTTAACTTCTATGACGAGCTGCACTCTCCCATGAAAGCTCTGCACACTCGCTATGGGATCCCGCACACGTTGCGTAATTTTCGAAATTAGAGCGACCCCTAACATCCATTTTTTCCAGAATCCAGTTTTTTTTTTTTGCGCGATCCCCCTCCGAGGCACGATTCCTGGGAAGTTTATATTTGGTAACTAAACTGTCAGACGCCGAAAAAATTCGTTCAGTAGTCGAGCTCAAGCGTCTAAAACCTGTGCAATGCTATGATCCTTCTCTTTTGAAACTAAAAATGTCGAGAATTTTTGGGATATCTTCATCAAATTTTCATGTCTGGGCCAACATTTTTGTGATCCCCCTAACCTTCATTTCCAGGTCAAAATTTTTGCGACCCCCCCACTCCTCGTTGCGGAATTTCGCAACCCCGCCGGACCCTTCGATCGATGCCCTGGAAATAGAAAGAAAATACCTTTGAGGCCCCGAAAACAACATAATCCTGGCGGCTACTGAAGAAAATATGATGAAAAACTCGCATTCAAAAGATGTAGGTGAACTCCCGCTGGAAACTCACTAACGAACCTTTTAATGATGACAACGGGCATAGCAAAAGCCCAAAAATCTTTTCGCAGCCCAAAAAATTGGAGGCTTGGGGACTATCGCAACAACAATGCCAAGAAGGCTTTCTCCCAATCTACGGGCTGCTTCTGTTACTGTCAGGGTCAAGCAGGGTAGCGAAATTTCGCAAAGGGGGTGGGGGGTCGCAAGATTTGCGGTTCAAAAATGGAAATTCGGTAAAGATATCCCGAAAATTCTCGATATTTTTGGTCATCAGAGGGTGAGATCGTAGCATTGCTTAAGCTTTAGAGGCTTGAGCCCGACCACTCAACGAATTTTCGGCGTCTGACAGATTTAGTAATCAGGTATAAACTGCCACGAAATCGCACCTCAGGGGGGAACGCAAAAACATTGTATTTTGGAAAGAAACTGATGGTGGAGGGGGGTCGCTCCGATTTTGAAAAAAAAACACGTAACACCCCGCTTGACCCTGGTTACTGTCCAGGCTCCCTTAGTTCTCCCAAACCTCAAAACCAATGACCCGGGCATTGGGAGAAGGAGTCGAACTGCCAGGGGCTCAGATTTGCCGAAAATCATATCATGGCGAGATCTATATCTTTTGTCGCGGCGATGCGTGAAAAGGAGCGGTATCGATCGATCCCGGCGATATTGCGCTTTGGGGGGAATCGACGGTTTTTATAAGCACAAAGGCAGTTCGTGAAGTTAAATTGGATAGATCTTCATCCGAGAATGGTTGATACCTCCACGTTTAACCACCTTGCGAAAATTTTCAGCAAATAAGCAAATACGCGATATTATCGCAACGTTGCCCAATGGAAAGCGGCGCCGATGCCATCGTGGCGATATGGATATTTGCTCAATATTTCCGAAATGTGGTTGAAAATGAAGACTTGAACCGATTTCGGATGAGGATATCCCCCCTCCCATTCCACTCAACGGGATGCTGTTTGCCTTGTCAAAGCAATCGATTCCCTAGGAAGTCGCAAAAAAATACTGCTTTCTCCTATATCGCCGCGACGGTAGTATGACCTCGGCTTTACGGGGGAGCGGCGTCTCCGCATAATCGCCCAGTTTCATTTCTCGAGCACTGCCCTGGCAGCCATCATCTTCACATCTTCTTGAGAAGCCCGCCCCCCCCTCTCTCTTATGGTCGTCTACAGCACCTAATTACCTTTCACACATATCGTAAAGCCTGTGATAACAAAGCCGGGCGGCGCTGAGTTGAAGCGGGTGCGGTGCGGCCGCGCAGCGCGTATCAGATTGCCCCCGCCACTGCTATTCAAGTGACTTCTCCAGCCTTCTGCCCGTAAAACCTGTCGAATTGAGGGTGAAGAAGTCGAAATATGGGACTATTGGCAGCAGGCTAGCAGAATCACCTTAATATTAGTATCGGATTTAATACAAGGCGCGCTGCCCGGCCGCTCCGCGCCCGCTTCAACTCAATGCCGCCCGCCTTAGTCATCGCAGGCTTGACGGTAACTCATGATAAAACAGCAAAAATGAAAGATAATATGTAACGAAAAACTACAAAAGAAAACACCCCACCTAACGGGTTCCAGCTCGCCTCCGATTCGGATGGCCTGCCTTTCCACTGAGCGTTGTAAACTACCTGAAATTCCAATCATTACAGCGTTAGATCCTGCCATTCGAGAAAGATACTGAACTATTCAAAAAATTTCCTAGAATTTAATAACGCCTTCTTGGGGTTTCGGGAGACTGCAGACAATGTGCCAAACCTAACGTCAGAGGGAAATGGTTTTGCGCTCCAAATTTCTTGGGTAGGTAAGAGACTTCGTTTTCTGTTTATTGTGGCGAATACTGTTTAACAATAAGATGGGCCAATGCACATGCTGGGATGTGGGAACCTTTCGCGATAAAGAATATTCCTAAATTCGGTGCCTGTTCCTTTGGTGAAACGAACGATGGACAACTGCTATGTGAACGAATTGGCTGGCTGGTCCACGAGATTTTCATCCACTTCCTCGCCGTTTTGCGTCGTACTTCCATTCTTATTCCTCTTAGAAGGACCCGATGCTTACATTTTGTCGAAAAACACAACTTTTTCATCGTGAACACTGACTTTAACTGCCCGAGCAATAGTAAAAAAGTTTTCACCCGAGAAGTTACAACTTGCCTAGCTATAAGCTCTGAGGCATTTCTAGAGGGCTCTCGATTTCAATTATCACCAGCGATGGGGAATCCTTTCTTGTCGTAACATTCTTATCATCAGTTATATTGCATCGATTCCCATTGCTCAGCTAATGATGATAGTCGAAATCAAAAGCTCTAAAGAAATTTCTCGGAACCTAATACCTTTTGGATACCATAATCCGCCGGAATCTTCCCAAAGACAGCGGACAAACATTGATCAACGCCCCAAATTATGAATTATACCCCAGGTCGAAATTCGGGAGAATGAAATCTGGGAAGTTTTCTTCACAGAAAAAAACTTTCATTTTTTCTGTGAAAAAAAAACTTCCCAGATTTCATTTTCCCAAATTTCGACCTGGGGTATAATTCATAATTTGGGGCGCCGATCAATCTTTGATCACTATCCCTCGGGCAGCTAAACCGGTGGTTTTACGAGTACTCGGAAGC
Organism: Aplectana chamaeleonis; assembly: GCA_029168955.1. Taxonomy (NCBI): domain Eukaryota; kingdom Metazoa; phylum Nematoda; class Chromadorea; order Rhabditida; family Cosmocercidae; genus Aplectana; species Aplectana chamaeleonis. The sequence goes on from JAPDOI010001427.1 coordinate 70,978, forward strand.
CAGTAGATCAGGAAAAAAGGTTGCATGGGTAGTTTCGACGACCAGTCCGGTCGTTACCTTGTAAATTACAGCCCACTACCGTTTGTCGATCGAGTGAATTCATTATGAAAGGTGATGAAATCTTACTGATTCAAATTGAACTTTTTGGCTCTATTCCACTTCTCGGGGTCGAGATGTAAAAAAGCACCAAATCCACGGGCTTATTCGAGGTGCTGAACATGATTATGGGGTTCGTTTTTAGTTTTTCGAAAGGTTACGGTAGGTCTACAGTAGTTTTGCAGAATTCTATACTCCGAATGAAACTTTGTCTAAAGGTGTTCTCTGGGGGTGGGGGGGGAGCTGGTCATGTCTATTTACCGATTTTTTAAAGATTGGGGGAGGGAAATGAATTCAAGAAATACTGTAATCTACAGAAACTTTTAGAAATCATACAATGAATATTTTGTTTGAGATTGGCAGCCCTGAGAGCCCCGCGTGTCAAGTTTCAGAGAAATCTGTATTGGTCAACTACATAGGTATAACCATTCTCGCTCATTTCAAGCCGGGTTGGGTCAGGGGCGTAGCGGCCAAAGATGTCCCTTATCACTGATATATTTCGCCAACCCACAGACGCCTTCGCTTCCTACTCCACACGGCTCAAGATTAGCAAGAAAGGCTGTACGTGACGTTAGCTACCGTAGTCTTCCAGAAAATTGAAAGCGGATCTCAAATGAAGGAATGCGGACAATTAGTGGATTCATAAAATGGTTCAGGTGACTTCGAAGGGGGTCGTGGAAGTACTCTTCACACCAACCTTTCCTACTCACTTACTCGCCTGGTCCGACCCAGCTCGAACGCGATCGGACCGCGGATTTATCTCGAGTCGGACCCTTCAATATTGTCCACCACGTACCCCCAGGCGAGAAGACGTGGAGGGGGTATAGATTCAATTTTCCCTCCATTTAGTCTCAGCTGGCAAATGCGGGGATGAGAACGGAAAGGGGTCCTATTCAAGAAAACTTTGAGGTCGGACCCCCTGATTTCTAAGATTGGAGCAGATTCAGGAGTCTGTGAACTTTTGATCTTCCTTCTGCTAACTGTGCTTTATGAGATGCGCGAGAAAACAGAAGGAAAGCGGTGAGGTTCCATGCAAGGTAGATGGTAACGTGGTGACTGTAAAAAGACTGTAAATCTGATGGCCAAAGGCCCGGTGGTAGCTTGCGGGAATCTGTTCTTCAGTCAGTTGTTTTTTTAGCAATGTGACAAATACTATATAAATGCTCTCAGTTTGTTCTGAAAATTCTGTTTTTTGGTTTCATTCGACGTCCGAGGAATACGTGAACTTCGCATTTTTTTCTCCGAACAATGTGGCCACAGCCTACGCGTATCGCATGATGCAATAGCCGTAGTCCGCAACTGCGGGTTGGCGCAAACTCTATGCGCGTGTGTTAAAACATGCGTGCACCGAGTTTCCGCCAATGCACATCAAGAACGCAAAGTATCAGTGCGATTCATACCGACTATACCTGAAGGAGTTGGTAGTCCGACTTGATGTACTTTAAGGCCAGAGCTGTGGCTGCACCTACTAAAGTAAGGGAAAAATGAATGGAGACAACCGAGGTTAAACGCAACATACGCGCTCAAAAAAGCTGTTGACATTACGGCGTTGCCGGGGTCGTGTGGCTTTAAATCAACGCGTCATTCAAATGGGGGGAGCCTCAGCAAGAGAGGACGCAATAGAAAATATGAGGGACCCATGTGTCAGTGCGCAGGACGCAGTAAGAAGTGTATGGGACAGAAGTGGTAGTGCGCGGACCCCGTAGAAAGAATGTGGAACCCTATTCAGAGAACGCCGGACCTCGTAGAAAACGTGCGGGACTCAAGTGGTAGATCGCAGGACGCAGTAAAAGTGTGAGGAACCCAAGTGAGGGTGAGCCGGACGTCGTATATCATGTTAGGGTCAATATTGGGAGTGCGTCAGAAGCCATAGAAAAGATGCAACACCCAAGTCGGGGTGCGTCGGTAGCCTTGACGAATGTGTGAGACTCAAGTGGTAATGTGCAGGACGCCGTAGAAAGTGGGTGGGATCCAAGTGAGAGTGCACCGGACGTGGTAAAAAAACGGCAGGGGCCCAAGTGGGAGTGTGCCGGACGTCTAAGAAAGTAAGCGGGACCCAAGCAGAAAGTGCGCAGGACGCAGTAGAATGTGTGTGGAGGGTGTGCGTCGGAAGCCGTAAAAAAAGTGCGTGACCCAAGTGGGAGTGCGCAGGACCCCGTAGAGTGTTTGGGACTCATGTGACGGTGCACAGGAAAAAAATAAGAAAGTGTGCGGATCCCGTGTGGCAGTGCGTAGGAAGCCGTAAAAAAGGTGCGTGACCCAAGTGGGATTGCGCCGGATGTCGTCGGTTATGTAAGGAACCAAGGTGGGGGTGCGTCGGAAGCCGTAGAAGAGGTATGACCCAAGCGGTAATGCGCAGGACCCAATAGAAAGTGTGTGGGACCCATGTGGCAACGTGCAGGACGCCGTAGAAGAAAGGTGGAACCCAATTTGGAGTGCGCCACCAACCGTGGGAAAAGTGCGTACCACAAGTAGCAGTGTGCCGAACATCGTAGGATATGTAAAGGACCCATGTGGGGATGCGCTGCACGTCGAAGAAAATCTAGGGGGGGGGGCCGAGTGGGAGTGCGTCTAGAGGAAAAGCGCGTGACCCAAGTGGTGGTGAACCGGATATCGTAGAAAATGTAAGGGACCCACGTGGCAGTACGCACTCGCAACTGCATCTTGTCTATATAAATTAAAAGCCTAAAGATGCACTGCGGTGCCAGCAAAATTACGCTGCTTTGGAGCGCCGCGACGCGATCTCCGGCGAAGTACGAAAGATTTCTGGACGCGAATCCATCAAGAAAATCCCATTGGATTGACGCGCTCAGATTATCGGAAAATTTTCAGTCCAGAATCCAATGGAAGAAAATTCCAGGGGGGATATAAAAATTTCGAATTTTTTTTCAACATTTTGGTAACCAACAGAAGGGGAGCGTAACCGCATTAAGGTCAGGAACAACGGTCGTCTTGACCCTGTCAGCGCGAAGCGAATTTCCCATTTCGGCATGTTTTTTTTTGCAAAGCGACTCCATTTACAGACATTATTTTCTATAGACTGTCACTCTGTTTCCACTCGACCTCCCACCTTTTCGTTCCATAAGTTAGGCCGCCGTCAGAGGTGGTCGATGAACTGAGTCCCACCCGGTCGAGTATTGGAGAGCCTCACAACGTGGAGTAATGGCATACGGCCCGTATGCCATTACTGCACGTTCGAGAATGGGGAGTTCGTCTGGAACGTCACTGAATAATTCGCCCCGGGCAACACTCAGGGACGTCCCCGCCCAAGGCATTCGCGACAGATTGGCATGCGACTCAAGAAAGCAATTGGAGTATTTTCGCGAAAAGGCCCCAAAATACTTCATTTGACCTACTCGACAAAAATCCACTAACATAAAATTATTTGAGAGATTGTCTAATGAGCACACAAACCGCTCACCACACAGAGTCAAGCGTGGTTGTGTAAATTCTTAGCGAGTGGTTTCCGTGAGGTTTTTGACTAAAAGATCAAAATTTCGGGGGGATTGCTGGAGTTTCGGTAGGGTTGAGCAAGCCGTTGCCCCAATTTTCGCCCGAGCTACGACCTCCCCCACTCCTTGTTGGCTAGAATTTTGGAAAAATTTCACGATTCCCCTTCGATAAATAAACATCAACTCTGTATTCAGCACATCGAAAAACCCCTGAATAGAAATTTTGGCTAAAATATGATACTTTGCAATAACTACCGTATACGCACCATAACGAAGAATTTCATGACGACCCCTATAGCCATAACGTTGGCATGGATCCGGAAGAGAAAAAATCAAAATCTAGCGAAATTCGATGATTTTGTGATAACACTGCTATTATTTTTACATGTTTTTACGTGGGCGCTCCTTCCATCCCTACGCCTTAAGCTGCGCGCCCCCTCCTCAGGTACTCACAGTGATGGCCCGCGGACCTTGGCCAGCTGGCCTGAGATCTCCGTCCTCAAGCCGCGCGTTTTCGATGCGCTGGTCAGATTCTCGGGCCCTCAGGCTGATGAACCATCAAGCCTAACCACCTGGCCCACGGTCCACTACTTGCACTTTATCATCACGATTACTCACATTAATATTATGACCACTTCAGACATACCGAACCGGGAACGTTATTATCGCGATCCACGGTAGAGAGAGCCCTCGCCTCCGTCCGCAACGGGGACGTGATCTTCGCCACGGTCGCGGTGAGGAACCGCCCCCCCCTGCGGACCGCGACGAAAACCGCTCGTGCGTGGGCAGACATGGCGTATTCTCTAAACGGCCGAGGTTTCGTGGGGTGCGGGCGAGCCCTTATCAGCGGCGCGTTCGCGCTGCGTACCGCGCGGTTCGCCGCTGATCGACAACCTCAACAAGAAGGGAGCGGGCCGTCATTATTGACTCAGCACGAGCATAACCCTGGCAGCGTCGCGGATTCCCTCTATTCAGAGATTAACTATGCCTCATTTAAACTTGCCGAAATTGACTGCAGCAAATCTGATGGATGCCCGGGCTGCGGTTCCATCGGCGGTGATATCGCATATTTATTCAACTTTCCGTAGAGACCAGAAACGCTGACCGCGATGAACCTATGGACGAATCCACCTCTGGTTGCCCGCGCGGTTCGCCGCTGATCGACAACCTCAACATGAAGGGAGCGGGCCGTCATTATTGACTCAAAGGGGCGCGGGTCATCGCTTCGAGTATCTGAGTGTCATCACAGCACGAGCATTACCCTGGCAGCGTCACGGATTCCCTCTATTGAGAGATTAACTATGCCTCATTTAAACTTGTCGAAATCGACTGCAGCGGATCTGATGGGTGCCCGGGCAGCGGTTCCATCGCTGGTGATATCGCATGTTTATTCAACTTTCCGTAGAGACCAGCGACGCTGACCGCGATGAACCTATGGACGAATCCACCTCTGGTTGCCCGCGCGGTTCGCCGCTGATAGACAACCTCAACATGAAGGGAGCGGGCCGTCATTATTGACTCAAAGGGGGCGCGGGTCATCGCTTTGAGTATCTGAGTGTCATCACAGCACGAGCATAACGCTGGCAGCGTCGCGGATTCCCTCTATTCAGAGATTAACTATGCCTCATTTAAACTTGCCGAAATTGACTGCAGCAAATCTGATGGATGCCCGGGCTGCGGTTCCATCGGCGGTGATATCGCATATTTATTCAACTTTCCGTAGAGACCACCAACGCTGACCGCGATGAACCTATGGACGAATCCACCTCTGGTTGCCCAGTTTCTCAACCTATATGACAAAACACTAGATGTGGCTGCAAAGAAGAAGCTTGCCAGATGGTGTGGAGAAAATTTCCTTTTCTTCAAACATTTTACGAGCCTCCCGCGCCAGAATTTCACTTCACCCAGAAAGTTTCCAAAACTTTGACGACCCCCCTTGCGCCGAGTCGCAACACGGCTCAACCGAAAGTCGGTCCGAAAACAAGAATACTGCGAGGGAATCATGAAAATTTCCAAAATTTTCTAATCACAAAGAGTGAAAGAAAAGAGCTTCGCGGGGGTCATACACAAGGCCCCACTCAGGGTTAAGCAGGCCGTTGCGACCGGTGATCAAAACTTTACGACCCCCCCCCCTCTTGGTGACCAAAATTTTTACGAACCCCCCCTGGAATGGAGAAATGGCTACCTTTCCGAGTGGTGTGGAGATAAACCCCATTTTTCCAAAAAATTTTACGACCCCCCCAATGTTTCTTTTTTTTTTCGAAAAATTTCCGAAATCTTCACGACCCCCATTGCGACCGGTCGCAAGCCTGCCCAACCCTGGCCCCACTTGACCCTGTCAATGCATCGTTAGCATGACTGTTTCCTACAGCAACAGTGGTCTTTTGAGCGGAACGAGAACATCTTCGACGCATATTCCGTGGGTAGACTGCTACTCAGGGTTGAGCAGGGTTGCGACTCGAAACAACGGGGTCGTAAAAAATTGGAAATTTTTAGAGAAAAATGAAAATTTTGGGGGGTCGTAAAAATTAGGGAGTAAAGGTTATCTTCTTCGAAACAGTCAGTCGCGTGGAATAATTATGCAATTTGAACATTTTTATTAGTCGCTCAAATAAGGCCAGAAAGGTTTTTTAGCCTTACTTAAGTGACTCGTGAGCACTATAGCCCATCTTACAAAAAGCAAGCCGGGTGGGCGACCGCTTCGAGCGATTAAAATAGATCACAGGTGAACTTTCTTAATTTCGCCGACGACTTTTTAGTTATTGTTTTCATTGATTGATATTTATAACTGATTGGACTGTACGCTGAACGAAGAATTACAAAATATAAAATAAAAGTCGTCGGCGGGACAGGAAAATCTCTCTTACAATCCGCTTCAACCGCGCCGCGCGGTCACCCACCCAGCCTACTTTCTGAAGGAGTGACTGTACCTTTACCGAAATGGAGATTTGTGTAACTGGGCGAACCTCTCATCAACATCCGAAGCGTCAGAAATATCTCGAGTGACTTGAAACACTTGATTGAAAAGTTTTCAATCGGACAACTGGAATTTCTTTGAAACTCACAGCTAACCCTCATGACGACAGTCTGATTTGGAGGAAATCGGACGAGTTTCCTCACGACCCCACCGTGATGGTTACCTTCAAGTTTCTCCGGGGGTACGGGGTGCAGCCGCAGTTGTGATACATAGTAAGTTACTTAAAGTATGGCAAGTCGGACTGCTAACTTCCCTATGTACAGTCTCACTTGTACTTTGCTTTCCTTATTGTGTTGGCGAAAACTCGGCGCATGTTTTAACATATGCGCACCGAGTTTGCGCCAACGTATAACAAGGAACGCGAAGTATCAGCGCGATTTGTGCCGATTGTAAGTCGAGCTGCGAGAGGAGTGCGTGAAAAAATATCAGAAATCGTCTACTCAACACATTAGGGGTTGTCGGCTACATAAAACCTTGAGATTTGGACAACGGAAGGCCGGAAACGCGGCCTCAATTTGCCAAACAGCCTCGCTTTTCAGCAGTACCGAATCCCTCTCCGGAGGCAGGACAACTTTCGGGTGAAAAACCCACTGATGAATAAACTGAAGAACGAAAAACCGAACAAAAAAACCAACCAACTTTTCACCGCCTTCCTCTTGTTTTTCTCCAAGGGAGTTCACGTGAAACCCGCTAGTCTGAAAAAAGTTAGTGACCACTATCGAAATCGGAAAAAAAGCAGTTGCGAACGAAAAACAAAACCAGTCAGGACAGCGGACAACATTAAAAAAAACTAAACTAAACAACAAAGACACCACGTAGGATATTTGGAGCGTGAATTTCTACAAGACAAACAAAACGAACCGTTGTAATGGAAATCCGTTTTTGAAAATATGGCGAATTTTTTTTTCTAGAAAAAACTTCAGCAAGAAAATGTGCTATTATTTTAAAAACACTGATCGTTGTATTGTTTCTATTATCACATTTTTTTTTCTTCGAAAAAAAAAACTATTCTTGCCCTGGAAATTTTATGGCGACCTTCGAGAAAAAAATGTTTGTAAAATTTTGTCTTCATAAAAGATTCAACGACGTAAAAATTCTAAATGGTGCATATGGATTTTCCGAAAGAAAATCTGCAAGTTTTATATTTTTTAAAGATGACTTTGTCTTTGTTTTGTCCTGTTCGGTTTGTTGTTTTGTTTTTATTTATGTTGCCTGCTTGTGATTCAATGCTTCTTCTCCTGTGTTCTGTTCCGCTTTAAAAAAATGTTTTTTTGCCAAAAAATAATTTGCGAGGTTCCTTTCCCAAACTACATATGCTCTGAAAAAAGCAACGTGACTGTGAAAAATCCAGCAATGTTTTTCTTTTTTTTTCAGGAAAACTCCGCGGTAACAAATGTTTAACCTAAGCTTGTCGCGAATTTATTTTTAATCCGCCCTAAAAAACCTATCGCCGAAGGACTATAATTTTAAAAACTCCCGTAGTATATAGTAAAGTAAAGAAACTATTCAAGCAGAAAAAAACACAAAAATACCAAGCGGGTTAAAGCAGGACAGAACAAGAATAACGAAACGGGACGCAAAGAAAAAAACGACAGAACTGAAAAACCGCAGCAGCAAATGACATAAAAACACAGCACATAATTTATATACATAGAAAAACGAAAAAACAGCAATAAGCTAGCAAAAAACACAACCAAGCAAAGCGACAAAATAAAGCATAAAAGAACACAGAAGAAGAAGCATTAAATCAGAAACAGGAATCATATATAAAAACAAAACAAACCGAACAGGACAAAATTCTTAAAAATACAAAATTCGCAGACTTTCATTCGAAAATCCATATGCACCATATAGAATTTTTGCGTCGATGAATTTTTTTATGAAGACAAAATTTTCAGGAACATTTTTTTTCTCCAAGGTCGCCATAAAATTTTCAAAACAAAATAGTTTTTTTGAACAAAAAAATGATGATCATAGAAATAATACAACGAACAGTAGATCTAAATCTAACAAACACATTAAAAAACTAAGTCGGAAACGACAGGAAACAACATAAAACGGAAAGGAAAAAAATCAGCTGTGAGGCGCCGCGCGCGACACGCCGCGCCGCGCGCAACACGCCGCGCCGCGCGCAACACGCCGCGCTGCGCATCAACAACGCTGAAGAGTTGAGGCGCAGCCAATTCCGCGGATTTCTGGTCGCGCCGTTTCCATTCTTTATATATAGGATTACATACATTGTTTAAAACCTCAGTGAGTTCCAACCACAAAATCATCTTGATCAACGCCCTTTTCCGCCTTTTTTAGCTTGGACAAAAAAAAAGAAGAAACTCAAGTTAATTGCAAAATTCAATCTCGAAATAGTTGGAAAAATAGAGGCTTTGAAGCATCACTATTATCAATAAATATCCACGGATATTCACAAAACGTAAAATTTGGGATAATTAACCAATGTTCCATTTAATTCTATTTCGAAAATTCAAGAAACCTATTACGAACTCTAGCTAGTTCCTAAATTTCTGCTTAACCTAAAGGTGAAGGAGATCTAGCCTTTTTCTAACTTTCTGCGATAAAATACACGTTTCAGAGAACGGGAATTTAATCGCAAAATGTCTAGAAAAGTACAGCTTGGACGGAAACGTAGACGAAGACTAGAATAATAGTGAATATCAGTTAGAAACGTAGACGAAGACTAGAACAATAGTGAATATCAGTTAGAAATGTAGACGAAGACGAGGTTAACAGTGAATATCACTCAGAATAGCGTGTTAAGAATAATATTGCAGTAAACGGGGTCTGCGCGTCCTTTAAGATTCAAATCTAGTATCGCGGGGGGTAACTCGTCCGCGACCTAGCCGTGCGACGCCGCGTCGCGACGGGGTCAAGCTGCGGCGATACAAGCGGGCGTCCCCCCAACCACCGTAAAAATGTTCATCCAACCGAACAACTAGTCCAGGCCATAGAATAATGTCACTGAAATAAGACGAATTAGTGCGTTTGTCGCCGTTTCTTCGTGATATTGGTAACACTTGGTTGCCAACGCATTGTTTTGAGTGGAAAACTAGGAAACGAGAATCATCGTGAACACTGCCTTTAAACTTATCAAAACGAATTCAAGCACGATATGGAATGGAGCGTTGCCTTCACCCAGCAAGACATATGATGATTCCCTTGATACAGCTTTCAAATATGGCTTAATGTTTCCGTTGCGCGCTTGATTTCGTTTTGATAAGTTTAACGGAGAAGCTTGTGAAATGATCGACCACCAAATCGCATTTTTGGTTATTTCACTTCATTTCCTAGCTTTTTTATTACTCCATGCTATTTTACGCCAAATCATTTTTTAAAAATATTTCAAGACATTTTTGAAACTTATTTTGACCATTACCAAATGCCAGGAAGCTAAAATTTCCGAAATTTCACATATTTTTCCCGAAGGTTCCCTTTCTGACTTCAATTTCGCTCAACGATTTCCATTTTGGAATGATGGAACATCTAACAGACGATATTGTCGTATGAGTACAAATTTTGAAACCTATGACTTACAACCATAAAAAATGAAACTCATGGCCGCATTTGGTGCAAAATGTGAAAAATCGATATTATTGATCATTAATATTTGATCTTGCATGATGACAAGAATTTCCCAAACAAATGACTTAGAGCCATCAACAATCAAAAATCATTACGGCATTTTGTTCAACAGGCGAAAAAATCAATATTATTGATCGGTATTTATCGATAATGACTGATGAGCAAAATTCCTCAACCAAGAAAACCAATCCCAAAAGCAATCACCACTGTTCGCCGCATTTTGTGCAAAAAGCACGAAAATCGATAATATTGATTATCGATCGATGACGTGTAATGAGTACGAATTCTGACAAGTTCAATACTTACCTTCGACGAACTGTGTTGATTGGCTGCGAATTCACCCACACACCCCGGTCTCCACAGCCGTAGCAGAAAAAAGGAGTTTTCGTGCTCCACGGCTAATTTAGTATGTAAACCAGGGATGAGCGCAATAAAAATTGAAAATTTCAGAAATCGGGTTTCGGGTTTCGAAACAGAAATCTTTTTCTCGGTTTTCGACAATGGGGTGCAAAACGCCCAAAAATGCGCGGAACTGCGGTTTTCGGAACGCGGAACGCGAAAATTTTCAGAAATCACCTTAGACTTCCCTAACTTCGCAGAGAGATATCTGGCTCCTGGTAAGCATTTTTAGCGAGATGCTCTCATAATGAAAAGGAACGGTTCGAGAGATTCAAGAGCCTACATATTAGGGAGATCAGAAGATAATTTTGGATAGCTTAGCTTCCTGGCAAAAGTAAAGTATTGGCAATGTCACACTTACGAGAAATTAGAGGTAGAGGAAGTCAAAAAAAATCTGGAACACTTAAGAAAATATTTGGCGCAGAATAACCCGGCGTAACAAAAAACTGGGAAATGTAGTGAAATGATTACAATTACAATTCGGCAGTCATGCATAGACTAAATATCGATAAGTAAGGGCAGACGAGGGATCGGATTTTGCAACCTTCTCCGTTAAACTTCTCAAAGCAAAATCAAGCAAAATATGGATTGGAGCGCGGCGGTTTCCTAGCTTTACTAGGGATGATTGCCGTGCAAAAGCCTAGAAAAGATGTTTTACTAGTTCCATAGCGCGCTTGATTTTGATCTGAAAAGTTTACCATGAAGCTTTGAAATCCTATCTACGTCTCCCACTATGATTGACCACCAAATCGTGTTTGTAATCATTTCACTACATTTCCCGGTTTTTTCCTTACTTTAGGTTATTGTGCGTCAAATCATTTTGTAAAATATTTCGAAGCATTTCTCGACTTCTTTCTCGCAAATGTAACATCGCCAAGGCACTAAAGACTATAAAACGGCGAAATTCACATGGTTCTTACGCGTGCTGGCGCGGAGCGGAGGTTAAAGGTACAGAACACCCAGGAAATTATTTTTCAGTTTTTATGCTGATCTTGGAGAGAGTCACATGCCAATCACAGTGGTATCTCTGAAATCTTCCAAGACCCCCAATGAAGAGAGTTATGGCTCCTTGAAGATGCCTATATTTTGAGGGGGAAATTTTATTGGACGAGTTGTCTCGGGTCTGTATTTCTCTTTATTTGAAATCGTTGCGCGGGAGCGAGCCAGGATAAGGAGAAAGTCCGGCAATGGAGTGAAGAATGGCGATTTGTTAGAATTCGTTCATCCATCTAGCCGCTATCGTGTTCTAAAATCTGGTAGGGGTGTGGCCCGTGGTGGTGAGCGAAGGAGGTCGGGCCTGCGGTGCTCGGCTATATCTCGCTTATTCGGAGGAATTGAGGTCTCGCAGTTGGCGCGTGTTATATGGGAGGGGCCTACTACACAATTAAATAAAAATCGCCAAATTCATGTCTGAGGGTGTACTGTGCCTTGAAAGACAGTGAGAGAGCGAGGGCAGACGGAGGCCCAGGCGTCGCGCGTGCCGCTCGCTCCTCGAGTGATTTGGATTACGACGTTTTATAGAGGGTACCTTCGCTTTAACGCTGAAACGTTTAAAGTTCCACGTGTTGTTCCTGAAGAATCCTTTTCTAAATTAATTTTTGCTTAGCAATTCAAAATTGGGAGAGGAGAAACCTCTGACAGTTTTTGCCTTAGTTGAGGTATCAGGTCGGCACTGATCGGTATTGTGAGTTAAGTTTTGTGTAGGAGACCCTTCCTGTATAACACGTGCCAACTGCGGGACCTCAATTCCTCCAAATAAGCGAGATATAAGCGACCACCACGGGCCCGACCTCCTTCGCTCACCACCACGGGCCACACACCCTGCTAAACTTCCGAACCCGATAGCGGCTAGATAGATGGATAAATTCTTAACAAGTCGTCGTTCTTCAGCCCATTGCCGGTCTATCTCCTCATCCCGTTTTTCTCTCGTGCAGCGATTGCGAATGAAGAGAAATACAGGCCTGAGACAACTCGTTCACCAAATTTTTGCCCTCAAAATGCAGACATTTTCAGGGAGCCATATCTCCGTCCGTAGGGAGACTTGGACGACTTCAGACATACCATTGTGATCAGAGAGTGGCTCTCTCAAAGACAAGCATGGAATCTGATAAATAATTTCTTGGTTGTCGTGTGCCTTTAGGGCTCTGAGGAGGGCGTCAGACGCCGAAACGCGTTAGCCGAATAATAAAGATCCATATCAACCTCGTGGCGGCTAAAGACACAAGAAGTAGCAAACTACGATTTCTGAAAGCGGTATCATTCATTCTTCAACTAAATCCTGAATGCCCCCCCCTGATTAGTTTTGTTCTTGACACACAGATCAGCAATTATTTGGTAGTTTCGACCGGTATTCAGTAGAGTGAGGACTTTTTAAAAAGAGACCGAACGAACGAATTTCGAATAAATTCGTTCATTTTTCATTCCGAACGAACGAATTTCGAATAAATTCGTTCATTTTTCATTCCGAACGAACGAATTTCGAATAAACTCGTTCATTTTGTATTCCGAACGACCGAATTTCGAATAAATTCGTTCATTTCTTATTTCGAACGAACGAATTTCGAATAAATTCGTTCATTTTTCATTCCGAACGAACGAATTTCGAATAAACTCGTTCATTTTGTATTCCGAACGAACGAATTTCGAATAAATTCGTTCATTTTTTATTCCGAACGATCGATTTTCGTATAAATTCGTTCATTTTTTATTTCGAACGAACGAATTTCGAATAAATTCGTTCATTTTTTATTCCGAACGAACGAATTTCGAATAAATTCGTTCATTTTTTATTTCGAACGAACGAATTTCGAATAAATTCGCTCATTTTTCATTTCGAACGAACGAATATTCGAAATTCGAATTTTCGCATGACGAATAATTTAAGCATCCATAGCAATACCGCGCAACTACAAAGTGAGCGGCGATAACAAGTTGAATTCTTCTTTTAAAGCTTTATTTCCACCTACAAAAGAAATTAATAAGGCACGACTCATCTCTAAACCTGTACGGGCTACAACGCAAAGAATGCTACAAAATCATTTTTTCCGCTCTAACTTAGCCTAAGGAGCTTATTCGAGGTGCTGAACATGAATAAGAGGCCCACTTTCGGTGCTTCGAAAGATCACGGTAAGTATAGGGTAATTATATCGTTAAAGTCTCCGATATAACTGAAATTTTGCCTAGAGAATCTACACCTAAACCTTCCCAGATAAAAAGAAGCTCGACGCTCACTCCCATCTTCCCACTTTCCCGGAGACACGATATAGGCTAGTGCTTGCCCTCCTGACACGAGCGTGCCCATCACGGGCAAAGCGTGCCCCCAAAAAGATGCTCGACGCTCAAGACGCTATTTTCCAAGGGAGGCATACGATGCGGTTCTGAGCCAGGACTCGGATGAAGGCAATGCCTTTTGTTCAATTGCCCGATTTTGCGGTACTTGGCTCCGCCTGAACGCTGAAGACCCTGCTCAATCGCTGGTGGCCCCAGTTGGTGCTCGGTACACTGGCCGGGTCGCGTGTTGGCGTGCGGCCGCGTCGTGCACCGGTGCGTGAGTATATTTTTGAAAACAAAAAGCTCAGAGGGGCTTATCACCAGGGCAGGAAGCAGCTACTCGCCCACGACAGTCGCTACCGCCCCCGCGATAGCTACTACCGTGGGCGACAAAACTTCGGATTTCGCGCTTCATGGCCACTATCCCGCTGGCGGCTTCCAGCGGGACGTGGAGCGCGTTTTTGTCTGAGCCATTAATCCTTCAAAAAATGCGAAAAGGATAAGAGATTCTTAAATCACAGCTCAAAAAAGCCTCTCGGCGAAGTTTTAGCCAAATCGGTGCTATCACTAGAAGGTGGGGGGGGGGGTGGAGTACCAGTTGCCATCCCACTAGGGCGCGCCCATTTTTCCGTGCCGCCGCGCAATTATAACACCAATCCAGGGTTTCTTCCCCAGAAGCGTTGGCGCGCGGTGAAATTGGTGTGACCATATGCAAAGGACAAGTGGCCCCGACTGGCGAGATAGCACGGCCAAATCTAAAACGTCGACAAACCACGGCACTGTGCCGCAACCTTCCGTAACACCGGAAACGGATGCCAAATCTGTGCTTAGCACCCCCAAAGGTTGTTATCGCGGCCACTTGGCCACTCCTATTTCTCCGCGCCGCAACGATTTCGGAAGGGAAGGAAAAACCCGGGTTGGTGTCATAGGTTCGTTGGGGTGGAGACAACGGCCCGAGAGGTGAAGGTTGCTTAGAATACCTGAGTGGGGAATGGTGAAGGTTCCCTATAGATTTGCAACTTCAAAATTTGACGTTTTCTTAATCCTCTTTTTCTTGCATTCAATGTACTTTTATTTTAAAACATTAGTTTTGAAACATTTTTTTCCGTTAGATGACCTCCTTTAGAAATTCACTATTCTTAGTGGAATGATCTGCGCAGGTCATGAAAAATTTCCTTTGAGCTGTCTTGGAGTCAAAATTTGTCGGAAAATTTCTTTAAGCGATTTCTGAAAAACTACCTGTTCTTCGCTCATACCATTTTTACCCTTCCAGATGGATCTTTGAACAGAGCTGTTTTCGAAATCTTCATGAAATTTTGCGTCAAATAATGTTTTCTATTTGAGAAAATACGTTCCCAATCTCTCAGCCGATTTCAATTTATGAATTAACGTTTCTTTCACTAAAAGAAATCAGTTTTTCGTCCATAACTTTTTTACCCTAGGAGACAGCCCTTTCGCGAAGCATGTCTTCGGAATCCCCATAAAATTCTGCATCGAATAGCGTTTCCAGTTTGGAAAAACATTTTCTCGATCCTTCAGCCTAACTCATTTTACGAAACACCGGTTTTTCGCCTATAACACTTTAACCGTTGAAGATAGGGTTTTGGTGAAGGTTGCTTCTGAAATCTCTGTAAAATTCGGCGTCGAATGATTTTTCCTAACTTTGCTTGCCCCGTAAGTCAGCCAGGTCGGTTAAGCCGATTTTCACAGTTATCTCCATAGGGTGCTCTCGCCTCTATGGTTTAAATGAGACGCAGAATTCTGCCGGAGCCAACAACGTGGCTCGGCTCCACCGACCTGGCTGCCTTATGAAGCAAGCGAAGTTAGGAACCCGATATGTCATTCGACGCAGAATTTTACGTAGATTTCAAAAACGACGTTTACAAAACCCTATCTCCGAAGGTTAAAGAGTTATAGGCGGAAAACCGGTGCTTCGTAAAATGGATTAGGCTGAAGAATCGAGAAAATACTTTCCCAAACTGGAAGCACAAGTTGACGCAGAATTCCATCGAGATTTTGAAAACAAGCTTCACCAAAGGTCTCTCCGAGCACAAAAGATTTATGAACGAAAAACAAATAATTTCAGGCGAAAAAAATGCACTTTATAAACTGAATTCGGCTGGAAGAAGGAGAACCTGTTTTTCAAAACTGAAAGCGTTTTTCAATGCAGAATTGTATGTGAATACCGAGAACAACTTTCACCAAAGGTCTATCTTTGAGCAGAAAAAAGTTATGAACGAAAAATCGGCAGTGACACGCACCCAATCTTGAAAATGACTTGCATGAGTGTTGGGTCACTTTCATTCTTTTTCGGGACGTTTCACTGGTTGTCACCGGTTCTCCCAATGGTGAAGGTTCCCCACTTCACCTGCCCAGGGTGAAGGTTGGTGGAGTACATGGCTCCACCTAACGAAGCCATGGTTGGTGTTATCATTTCGCGGCGGCATGAAAAAATGGGCGTGGCCAAGTTTGATTACCATGTGACTCTTCCTGTTAGAACCTCCTAGTAGCCTCATCAGACGGTGTGGGGAAAAAATTTAGCTCTTGCGTTCGGAAAAATTTAACAATGGAGTAGTGAAGAAAATGAATTCAGTCTTGAAAGGTATGTCGATTCCTTCATACATTAGAGCTGATTTTCATATTTTTTGTTAAATCAGTTCGGGTATTCAAATTCGAATAACGTTCGAATATTCACCTCTGCGAATAATCGAATTTGAATAATGTTCGAATATTCACCTTTTCCGAACAGTCGAATTCGAATAATATTCGAATATTCACCTTTTCCGAACAATGGAGTAGTGGAGAAAATGAATACAGTCTTGAAAGGTATGTCGATTCCTTCATACATTAGAGCTGATTTTCATATTTTTTGTTAAATCAGTTCAAGTATCCGAATTCGATAAACGTTCGAATATTCACCTCTGCGAATAATCGAATTTGAATAATCTACGAATATTCACCTTCTTCGAACAGTCGAATTCGAATAATATTCGAATATTCACCTTTTCCGAACAATGGAGTAGTGGAGAAAATGAATACAGTCTTGAAAGGTATGTCGATTCCTTCATACATTAGAGCTGATTTTCATATTTTTTGTTAAATCAGTTCGGGTATTCAAATTCGAATAACGTTCGAATATTCACCTCTGCGAATAATCGAATTTGAATAATGTTCGAATATTCACCTTTTGCGAATAGTCGAATTCGAATAATATTCGAATATTCACCTTTTCCGAATAGTCGAATTCGAATAATATTCGAATATTCACCTTTTCCGAACAATGGAATAGTGGAGAAAATGAATACAGTCTTGAAAGGTATGTCGATTCCTTCATACATTAGAGCTGATTTTCATATTTTTTGTTAAATCAGTTCGGGTATTCAAATTCGAATAACGTTCGAATGTTCACCTCTGCGAATAATCGAATTTGAATAATGTTCGATTATTCACCTTTTCCGAACAGTCGAATTCGAATAATATTCGAATATTCACCTTTTCCGAACAATGGAGTAGTGGAGAAAATGAATACAGTCTTGAAAGGTATGTCGATTCCTTCATACATTGGAGCTGATTTTCATATTTTTTGTTAAATCAGTTCGGGTATTCAAATTCGAATAACGTTCGAATATTCACCTCTGCGAATAATCGAATTTGAATAATGTTCGAATATTCACCTTTTGCGAATAGTCGAATTCGAATAATATTCGAATATTCACCTTTTCCGAATAGTCGAATTCGAATAATATTCGAATATTCACCTTTTCCGAACAATGGAGTAGTGGAGAAAATGAATACAGTCTTGAAAGGTATGTCGATTCCTTCATACATTGGAGCTGATTTTCATATTTTTGTTAAATCAGTTCGGGTATTCAAATTCGAATAACGTTCGAATGTTCACCTCTGCGAATAATCGAATTTGAATAATGTTCGATTATTCACCTTTTCCGAACAGTCGAATTCGAATAATATTCGAATATTCACCTTTTCCGAACAATGGAGTAGTGGAGAAAATGAATACAGTCTTGAAAGGTATGTCGATTCCTTCATACGTTGGGGCTGATTTTCATATTTTTTGTTAAATCAGTTCGGGTATTCAAATTCGAATAACGTTCGAATGTTCACCTCTGCGAATAATCGAATTTGAATAATGTTCGATTATTCACCTTTTCCGAACAGTCGAATTCGAATAATATTCGAATATTCACCTTTTCCGAACAATGGAATAGTGGAGAAAATGAATACAGTCTTGAAAGGTATGTCGATTCCTTCATACATTAGAGCTGATTTTCATATTTTTTGTTAAATCAGTTCGGGTATTCAAATTCGAATAACGTTCGAATATTCACCTCTGCGAATAATCGAACTTGAATAATGTTCGAATATTCACCTTTTGCGAATAGTCGAATTCGAATAATATTCGAATATTCACCTTTTCCGAACAATGGAATAGTGGAGAAAATGAATACAGTCTTGAAAGGTATGTCGATTCCTTCATACATTAGAGCTGATTTTCATATTTTTTGTTAAATCAGTTCGGGTATTCAAATTCGAATAACGTTCGAATGTTCACCTCTGCGAATAATCGAATTTGAATAATGTTCGATTATTCACCTTTTCCGAACAGTCGAATTCGAATAATATTCGAATATTCACCTTTTCCGAACAATGGAATAGTGGAGAAAATGAATACAGTCTTGAAAGGTATGTCGATTCCTTCATACATTAGAGCTGATTTTCATATTTTTTGTTAAATCAGTTCGGGTATTCAAATTCGAATAACGTTCGAATGTTCACCTCTGCGAATAATCGAATTTGAATAATGTTCGATTATTCACCTTTTCCGAACAGTCGAATTCGAATAATATTCGAATATTCACCTTTTCCGAACAATGGAGTAGTGGAGAAAATGAATACAGTCTTGAAAGGTATGTCGATTCCTTCATACATTAGAGCTGATTTTCATATTTTTTGTTAAATCAGTTCGGGTATTCAAATTCGAATAACGTTCGAATATTCACCTCTGCGAATAATCGAACTTGAATAATGTTCGAATATTCACCTTTTGCGAATAGTCGAATTCGAATAATATTCGAATATTCACCTTTTCCGAATAGTCGAATTCGAATAATATTCGAATATTCACCTTTTCCGAACAATGGAGTAGTGGAGAAAATGAATACAGTCTTGAAAGGTATGTCGATTCCTTCATACATTAGAGCTGATTTTCATATTTTTTGTTAAATCAGTTCGGGTATTCAAATTCGAATAACGTTCGAATATTCACCTCTGCGAATAATCGAATTTGAATAATGTTCGAATATTCACCTTTTCCGAATAGTCGAATTCGAATAATATTCGAATATTCACCTTTTCCGAACAATGGAGTAGTGGAGAAAATGAATACAGTCTTGAAAGGTATGTCAATTCCTTCATACATTAGAGCTGATTTTCATATTTTTTGTTAAATCAGTTCGGGTATTCAAATTCGAATAACGTTCGAATATTCACCTCTGCGAATAATCGAATTTGAATAATGTTCGAATATTCACCTTTTCCGAACAGTCGAATTCGAATAATATTCGAATATTCACCTTTTCCGAACAATGGAGTAGTGGAGAAAATGAATACAGTCTTGAAAGGTATGTCGATTCCTTCATACGTTGGGGCTGATTTTCATATTTTTTGTTAAATCAGTTCGGGTATTCAAATTCGAATAACGTTCGAATATTCACCTCTGCGAATAATCGAATTTGAATAATGTTCGAATATTCACCTTTTGCGAATAGTCGAATTCGAATAATATTCGAATATTCACCTTTTCCGAATAGTCGAATTCGAATAATATTCGAATATTCACCTTTCGCGAATAGCCGAATTCGAATAATGTTCGAATTTTTACCTTTTGCGAATAGTCGAATTCGAATAATGTTCGAATTTTCACCTTTTGCGAATAGTCGAATTCGAATAATGTTCGAATATTCACACTTTTCGAATATTCGAATGTTCGAATAAAAATTCGTTCGAAAAGTTCGAATATTTATTCGAATTCGAATATTCGATCCTCACTCTAGTATTCAGGACCTGATATTAAAGACAGTGTTCACGATAGTCTTCAATTCTGAGATTTTTCGCTATATTGATTAAGTGGCCCCCGGGTAGAACTAAAAGGACGTAGAAATTGAGAAAAACGCACTAGAACTACACGGAATCCTTAAAGGCAGTGGTCACGATGAAAAACGTTATCGAAAAAACTACAAAAATCAGATCAGATCAAAAACAGCTCAAAAACTATGAAGGTAGCGCGGTGAAAAACGAGCTAGAATTAGAGTTATTAAGACCCTAAACTTCCAGTTCGTGCACACGTGCACAGAAAGATCACAGTCTCATGCCGAGCAGTCAAAAATCATCGACACTCAGAGGAAGGAATAAATGCAAATTTACCTAATAAAACAGTTGAACAATGAAAGCAAGCACTTCAGTCAATGTTTTTGACTAGATGTGTACATAAATCCGAAAGGTCATTGATTGAAATTCAATTTCCAGCCAGCTGATGTTCTTGATATTAGAGATCATCGATGCCGATGATGTGGGGTCAGCTCGTCCACCATCAAAAGGCAAGGAAGTTCAGGCTTCAAATTTGGCCTAGAACAGCGTTTTTTCGCGATTTTTTCTTATAGGTTCTACTACTCTATACCCAGATGAGGGTTAAGAGAGAAAAAGACGACAAGCATATTCGATCGCGTCCACTGCCTTTAGGTATCACCCCGCCTCTTAAGTATCACAGGAAGTGTTTGTTGTGACAACGAAATCTTTTGTGGGCCCGTACTTTGCAATTCTCAACTCTCTATTGCTCCGTTCTTTCCTTAGGGCCCCAACTAATCCTGCTTTGCATAAAATATTCTTCTATTTTCGATTGACCCAATTTTCCACCGGTGACAACCACCATGAACATGTTCATCCAACCGGACAACTAGTCCATGTTACAGAATAATACCACTGAAATACGATGTTTTAATGCGTTCTCGCCGTTTCTTCGTAATTTTGGGGAAACTTGGAGGCCAAGGCGTTGTTTTATGTGAAAAACTCGGGGACGCTAATCATCGTGAACACTGCCTTTAATTGAGAGAAAATTGTTCTCTCAAGATTATCTAGGAGAAAAAAAATTAATAAAATATTTGATGCAGTATCAAAATATTCAATTCAATCTAGAAAAAACATGTGGGAAAGAATTTAATAACGACGAAGTCGCGATATTTTAACGACGAAGTCGCCTTTTCTGCGGTTTTCGGAACGCGGAACGCGGAAGGCCAAAAACGCGCGAAACTGCGGGTTCCGGAACGCGGGACGCGAAATTCCGCTCATCCCTGATGTAAACCCACGATTTTGAGGTACCCTTCAAAGTAAAGGTATCGAGTTCAAATTGGAATATGTAGGAGCGACCTGCATCCATTTCCAGCCTCCTGTCCAAAAATGAGCTCCCTAGCTCAATTTTATCTGGTAGCACAAGATCGTGAACGCCGTCTGACAAAAAAGGAGATTAACAGAGAAAACTTGCGGTTTTTCAAATTCTAGGAAACCATTCCAAACCATTTTTGGGCATTCGATACAACTTTTTGCGCTCTTTTCAATGCAATGTAGTGCTAATTTCTACCTTCAACCTGAACTTAGATTTCGGAAAGCGGGTTGCGCGCGTGGCTGATTCAAAACCAAATCTGGTGCGCGCTTCGCGCGCACCACAAATAAGTTTAGCAGCAAAAACGTTTCCGGACAATGTGAACCGTGAAAGCGTTGAGGACACGAAGACATAGCGTCAGTAGCTAATAAATTGCGTTAAATTTCGTTTTCGTGACTTTTATCTAATCGGTGAGGGAAGAGGGAAGGTCTAGTACAATACCGCTCATAGGATTTGGTCAGAAAGCAAGCGAGGTCTGGTTTTCGCGTCTTCTTTGTCTTTTTTGTATAACTCGCTTCAAAGTCAACTTTGAGCGAAACTAGGGAGATATTCGTGATCCTCGCTTTGAGGGCTACCCAATGGTTTAGCCCTTGTGGTGATTACGTTGAGAACTAAAGAAGTTTCGTAATCACCCAGGTTTGTGATTACGGTACCGTGATGGATGGTGCGCTACCGTCTCCGCCTGCGTTTCCCTGTGTCTACCGTACATAGAGAGCTGGTTGATTGCGAAATTTCCATGGTTCTCAACGGAATCCTCACAATAGCTACAAAATTGGATAGCCCTCCACGCCTGGATTATGAATATCTCCCTAGTTTCGCTAAAATTTGACTTTGAAGCGAGTTATACAAAAAAGACGAAAAAGACGCGAAAACCCGACCTCGCTCGATTTCTGACCAAATCCTATGAGCGGTATTGTACCTCAGTGGGAGCTACACTGAGAAGGCAGATTAACATTCGGAAACCTTATTTCTAGCCCATAAGGCCACATTTCGTTCAGCAGTAATTGAGAAGTAATTTTTTTCTTTTTGTCTTTATTTGCACGCCAGAGGACCTTCCGACGCGTGATTTGACTCCGATAATTCATAGAGCGCCTGCCAAATCCATTTGCAACAATATCACTACATTTGATGATTTATGTTGTCTGCTTATAACGACAACAGCCAAATCGAGGTTACGGGGCAACTCACAAGTGAATACGGCCTGTCCCCTTAGTCTCTGCCCTCAGCGAGACGAGCAGGGTATTCCACGGTCCTGCTACCAATGCGATGGCTTTGCGGGCATGGTGGAGGTTCGCCTGCAGTGTCCGTGCAGTGTGCGTTTGCACATTGATCCTGGTGGTGGTCTGCACAAATGGTTTTGAACCTCTGGCTGTGTTTTACTTCACTGTATAGCATCGATTACAGAACTGAAGCTTCCCAGTGGCACAATGATAAAACTTATGTAAAAGTAGAAACATGCATTTCTGCGGACAAGTCGCCAAACAAAAACGAATAATGTGGACCATCAACAAATGAATTTATTTTGAGATGTTGCAGCTTCTTGAACCTCACATTGTTACTGCTAATAGTTCAACAGTGAAAAAATGCTGAATTCTTCTGTTCAGCCAGCCTGAGCTCCAACCCTTGAACTCTTTGTTTTTTAATCTATTTTGTGATTCGGACCATGCGTTGCCGTCATAGTTTTTAAATGATGTTCAGCTTAAATATTTAAGGCAGTGTTCACGATAAATGCTCCTGGCTCCTGGCTCGTTTTCTACCGTTCCTTTGGCACTGGGAGCCTAAGATCCTTCTCCCCTATCATTTTACCGTGGAAAGTCAACGAGGATGATCATCGTGAACACTGCCTTCAAGGGAAATTCCTGAAAGTTTAGGTTCCTGGCAAAAGTAAAGATTTGGCATGGCCGTTTTTTCAAAATTTTAGAAATATACTCAGTTAAAAGGGGAAGGTGAAGAAAAATGGGAAAAGTTTTGAAATATTCCTGAGAACGATTTGGCGTAGAATAATTTGATTTTTAGGAAATGTAATGAAATAGTTGAAAGTATGATTTGGCAGTCGAGTTTGAACCAACTATTTACAAGATTTGTGCG
Source organism: Aplectana chamaeleonis (assembly GCA_029168955.1). Lineage (NCBI taxonomy): Eukaryota > Metazoa > Nematoda > Chromadorea > Rhabditida > Cosmocercidae > Aplectana > Aplectana chamaeleonis. The sequence goes on from JAPDOI010001427.1 coordinate 94,307, forward strand.
AAACGAGAGATCGCATTGTATGAGCTTATCCGTAGAACATATCAAAGCAAAATCACGCGTGATAAGGCAAGCAGTAAAAGCTCGTTTGTGAGCTGGAATGCCGCGATCTTCACGTATTAAGTGAAGTAAAATCAAGTGTTTGGTCCATATCACGCGTGATTTTGCTTTGATATGTTCTACGGATAAGCTCATACAATGCGATCTCTCGTTTCGCACAAATCTTGTAAATAGTTGGTTCAAACTCGACTGCCAAATCATACTTTCAACTATTTTATTACATTTCCTAAAAATCAAATTATTCTACGCCAAATCGTTCTCAGGAATATTTCAAAACTTTTCCCATTTTTCTTCACCTTCCCCTTTTTAACTGAGATATTTCTAAAATTTTGAAAAACGGCCATGCCAAATCTTTACTTTTGCCAGGAACCTAAACTTTCAGGAATTTCATTTATTTTCCTAAAGGTTTCCTTTCTAACATGGTTTATGCCTGGTGGTGTTAATTCAAAGAAAACCCACTGATGCCCTGCCCCCTTCTATGACGTCCTGCGCGCTCCCACTGATGTCCTGCACACTTTCTTCGGCGTTCTGCGCACACCCATTAGGGTCACAAGCACGCTCATGCCTATCACGTTTTCCGCAGGGCTACCTTAACCCTCCTTCGAAAATTTTCCAAGTATCAGCCTGGATAGGAGCACATCGTAATAGCCAACAATCATGTTTGCACCATTTCGACCTCCTTTGCCATTTTCCAGTGGCTTCTCGCAGAGAGCGGTGTGCGAATGAATGCATCCCGCTCTTCCGCCCTTTTATACCTCGCATGTTATGAGCGTGTGTTATCGTTCGTTATCATGTTTTGTTCAAGAATGGTTACGGTAGCCCTGCGGAAAAAACGATCGACATTGGCGTGCTTGTATTTGGGTCCCGCAAACTTTTTACGGCGTCCGGCGCATCCCACTTGGGTCCCACATACGTTCTACGGCGTCTTGCGCACTTCCACTTGGTTAACTCACAGATTCTACGGCGTCCAACGTTCTTTCGTTTGGGTCTCACACACTTTCCACGGCTTACTGCGCACACCCATTTGAGTCCCCCACACTTTCTACGGCGTCCGGCACACTTTCATTTGGGTCCCACACACTTACTACGGCGTTCTGCGCACACCCATTCGGGTCCCGCACACTTTATACGGCGTCCGGCGCACTCCCACGTGGGTCTCGCACACTTTCTACGGCGTCCGGCACACTCTCATTTGGGTCCCACACACTTACTACGGCGTTCTGCGCACAGCCATTTGGGTCCCGCACACTTTCTACGGCGTCCGGCACACTCTCATTTGGGTCCCACACACTTACTACGGCGTTTTGCGCACACCCATTTGGGTTCCGCACACTTTCTACGGCGTGCGGCGCACTCTCATTTGGGTCCCGCACACTTTGTACGGCGTCCGTCACACTCTCATTCGGGTCCCACACACTTACTACGACTTACTGCGCACACCCATTTGGGTCCCACACCCTTACTACGGCGTCCGGCACACTCTCATTTGGGTCCCACACACTTACTACGGCGTTCTGCGCACACTCATTTGGGTCCCACACACTTTCTAGGGCGTTCTGCGCACACCCATTTGGGTCACGCATACTTTCTACGGCGTCCGGCGCACTCCCATTTGGGTCTCGCACACTTTCTACGGCATTCTGCGCACACCCATTGGGGTCCCGCACACTTTCTACGGCATCTTTCGCACTCCTGCTGGGGTCCCGCAAACTATCTACGGCGTTCTGTGGCGCACTTCTTAGTCACAACGTGCGGCGTTCCAAAAAGTACTTCCGAGATCCCGCCGTATTGATTGAAGCGTTGCCCCGTTTCAGGGCGCGTTCAATCCTGAGCAAAAGCCTATCAGTAACAGTGTTTATTTCACTAGTTCATTTTTACGAATAAGTAAACGTCGGATGGTTTATAATAACATGTTTACGTGTTTTTGTCTTTCTCGACCCTCAATTTTGAGGTTCCGCAAAAAATTGAGCAACCAACTTCAAATTTTGACAGGAGCTAGGTGCACACAAACCAGCTCCTGGCCGAATATGAGCTCTCTAGCTCAACGATAAGTGTTCCAACAAGATCGTGAACGCCAACTGGAAAAAAAAGAAGATGAACATTTTTTCGACCAAAATGACGTGGTTTTGACACTTTTTCTCGAATCTCAGGAAACCATTCCGGACCATTTTTTGAACAGTTATTCGCCTTTCTAAAGTATATTAAATGCAAAAAGAACGGTCTTCTTACGTTTACTCTGGACCCTGATACTGAGATCAGGGGGTTGCGCGATGGCGAATCAAAGCCAAATCTGGTGAGCGCTTCGCGCTCACCACAAATGAGTGAATTCTCCTTTTGACCAACTGCCAAGAAAGACAAATAATGCGTCAAAACTCACATCAGAAAGCATCGTATAATGAAAGTTCTCAACGAATAATTGTTTACTGCAATTTTTTATGAAAAACCTTCATCAGTTTCAATCTATCCAGTCCTGATCCATTAGGCTTAGAGCGTGTCTCTAAGCCCAAACCCTTAGTTTTACGCAGTATCTCTTCGTTGATGAATGATTGAATGATTATTCTAATTCCTTTTTCCTTAATTGTTTATAAGATTTTTTCACTGATCCATTTGTTTGATTTATCTTTTATTTTCTTGTAGTTTTCGGAAATGTTTCGTTTTGTTTATGTGATAATTTTTCATCAAATATGCACACAGTTTATTGAAAACCTCATCTTTTCGCTTGGCTGGAATCCAGCTAACCGTTAAGCCTTCGTTATTACAGTTTATTACCTGAAGAAATTGAACCAGTTACGGCACAAAATTGAACACAACACAAAATTGACAATAGCTCTTGCTATCCTAAACATGTTAAATGTGGTCGCCAAACACCCACCTTACGCAAGTTCAAGGGCTGTAACCACATGCCCATCTAGATCTGCTAGCGTGCTTCGTTTTTCTGCGCTATAGCTCTCGTGCTGGGCGCAGGGCGAGAGGCATGCGGCGAGGAGAGTGCGCGACGACGGTGGGAAAACGCCTAGCCACGCATGTTCACTTGTGAGTTATCCTTAGACCGCCAAATCGATTCGACAATTTCACCTCATTTAGAAAATCAGTTTGATAGCCAAATCTAATGAAACAATTTCACGACATTTTAGAGCAATGCCAAATCCTTACCCTTTTCTGCGGAGCCAAACTTTCGGAAATTTCACAACTTTTCCCAATGGTTTCCCTTCTAAAATATCGTCAATCTCCAAAAGTCAAGTTGTTTTTCTTTAGAAAACATAAAGGTAGAAATGAAGAAACAACCGCTCCGCTGCTAGGATTGCAAGATAATAGTTGCAACGCCGCTTCCTACAGATAAAGTACAAGGCATATAACCTCCATTTCCGTGCTACTCGCAGGGTTGGGCTTCACTATCATAAGAGCTGTGCGATTTTGAGAATGATTTGTTCATTTTCATAGTTGCTTTTTTCGAAAAACAACCGCTCCACATCTACGATAATGATAATACGACTGCGAGTAGCTTGGAAATGAAGGATATATAGTTTTTTAATTTAAAAGTCGAGAAAATGGAGAAGTGAGTTTTAAAATGACCCAAATGTACAGGATTAGGGCACTATCCCAGACGGGGGGAAGGGCACCCACCATTCAAGACAGAAATGAAATGAATCATCGATTGGTAAGGCTAACTGTCAAAGTATTTTCATAAAGTTTCTATAAAAGCAATGATTGATAGCAGTATCAGGCATCTTTTATCAGAGTTTTTCATCATTTCTATGAGTAAATCTTGGAAGGCCCCACCCCGTCTAGGATAGACCCAGGGTCAGTCGCTCTAGCCAAACTTCACCGGTTCTTGCTGATGTGGATCGTCTGCGCCGACCCATATGTCTGATTCGAAGGTATGACTTGCATACGCATTTCTGAAGATTAAAGGCACTGTTCACGATAAACTTCATCTTCGAATTTTCCATGACAAAAGCTTCTCGTGGCTCTCAGAAATAAAATAGCGTCGAAAAAACGGGACGAAAAGCGACCCAGGAACCGGAAAGCGGCTTACAAAAGTGGGCAAACCTCGCCGCTTTGGGAAAGTCCGGCCCCTTTCCGCCCCTCGCTGTGACCAATGGAACACTCGAGATTGTGAGATGAGCGATGGTTTCCGATTAAAAGCCCCGTTCTTCTCTTAATTCTCAACTTCTTTCTTTACTCAGGTCAGCTCGCATACATTGGCTGAAAAAGACGGAAGTTACAAGCCTCGGACAACTCGTCCACCATTTTCCCTAGCTCAATATTTGAGGGACCATAACTCCATTCCCAGAAGGTCTTATACGATTTCAGAAGCATCATTGGAATCAGAATGGGACCGGTTTCAAGATAAGCAAAAAAACAGAGAAGGGAATTGTCTAACTGTTTTGCTTCGCCACGAGAGGTTCATGATTTGGCATAAAAAATAATTCTGAGAAACTCGTTAAAAGAAGTGAAATACTTGGTGCACTTGATTTGTCATGGGATTTAACACAGAAGAAACACTAAAAGATCGATGAAATGATGTACCATTGATTTGGATGTGCGCTTTCTTACTAAAAATCGGAAAATTGACTGTGGTTTTGGAAGGGCTAATCTCGCGCTCTCTGAGAACAATTATTGCTCACAGTTAGAGTTTTCAAGTCTGAGCTCCTCGAAATATTATTTTGTGGCTCCCACCCTATATTTCATTTCTGACGAATCTATGTACATGGGTCAGGGCTCTGTAAAACGCGCGTGATTTGGCCTCTCAAAACCACACTCAATTTTCCGATTTTTAATAAGAAAGCACACATCCAAATCAATGGTACATCATTTCATCGATCTTTCAGTGTTTCTTCTGTGTTAAATCCCATGACAAATCAAGTTCACCAAGTATTTCACTTCTTTTAACGAGTTTCTCAGAATTATTTTTTATGCCAAATCATGAACGTCTCTTGGCGAAGCAAAAGAGTAAGATAATTTCATTTAATTTTAACGAAGGTTCCCTTCAGAGATAGGAAGAAGAAAACAGGGCACCTAGACGGGGAGGGCGCCACCCACGATTCAAGACAAACTATTCTACCGATTCGAGACTTGATGCCTCAGCAAAAGAGACTTGATGCTCATGTACAAGTCGGCATGAAGTCTTAATTTGCCGCGTTAAATTCACTGTATGGGTGAATTTGCCGCTAGGATACGTGAAAATGGTGCGAACTGGCAGCGAGAGAGGGTCCCATTTACCCCGAAAATGAGGTGAATTTAATTCAAAAAATGCGTGAGTTAACCTCGAAAAGTTCACGAATTTGACGGCCCACAGCACAGGAAGCCCCGCCTTGTCCGCAACATGGGCGTAATCTTCACCGGGGTCTGCAGTGAGGAGCCACCCTCTGAGGCGGACCGCGGCGTAACTCGCCCCCCCCCCGCCGTGAGGATACCCACTGTACCCTCCCAGCAGCCAAAAATATGCTGGCCTCCGGAGAGTAACCCGGAGTCACCTTTCAGGGCCGGCATCAGAATGCCGAGTGAGGACTCTAGTGAGGTGAGGCGGCTTTTATACCGGCTGTGCTCATGGTAAACACATCGAGACGTGATCAATCGTTTTATCATGTTTTCACCGAGGTGTTTTCACTCGTTAAGAAATTTCTGAGATGCCAGCAACGGCGGTAATTTCACGCTTTGCGCTGATTGATATCCAGCCGCTCAACAACTGATATGCATTAACATGTTAGCGCTGGCGGTATTTTCACGCTTTGCGCTAACTGATGTCCAACCTCTCAGCAAAGTCACCCTATGCGCGGATAAGCTTTGATGACGGCGCTAAAGGTGAATTTGATGCCTAATCATAACAGAGCGTGATGAAGGCCGCTTTCCCCGAAGCATCAAGTCTCGAATTGGCAGAGTAAATGAACCAACGAGTGGTAAGACTACCAAACGAAGTGTTTCTGTAGAGCTTTTATAAAAACAATTATTGATAGCACTATCAGGCATCATTTATCAGAGTTTTTCTTTATTTCTATCAATAAGTCTTGGGTGCCCCCCCCCGTCTAGGATAGACCCGAAGACAGGCCGTTCATGGCCTTTCTGCCCATCGCACCTGCTCGGCACTGTAGGACACACGTTACTTTCCCCAGCGCTCTGCGGACTCCCAGTTGGGTTCCGCCCACTTTTACCGGCGCGTTGTGCACTCACACATGGGTCCCGTCCACAGTTCCCGGCGCTCTGTGGACTCCCAGTTGGGTCCCGCCCACTTTTACCGGCGCATTGTGCACTCCCATTTGGGTCCCGTCCACAGTTCCCGGCGCCCTGTGGACTCCCAGTTGGGTCCCGCCCACTTTTACCGGCGCATTGTGCACTCCCATTTGGGTCCCGACCATTCTTCGCGGCGCACTTTGCACTCCCTTCTTGGTCACGTCCACTTTTCCCCGCGCTCTACGCACACCCATTTTTGCCCCGTCCACTTTTTACGGCGCTCTGTGGACTCCCAGTTGGGTCCCGCCCACTTTTACCGGCGCATTGTGCACTCCCACTTGGGTCCCGTCCACAGTTCCCGGCGCCCTGTGGACTCCCAGTTGGGTCCCGCCCACTTTTACCGGCGCATTGTGCACTCCCATTTGGGTCCCGACCACTCTTCGCGGCGCACTTTGCACTCCCTTCTTGGTCACGTCCACTTTTCCCCCGCGCTCTACGCACACCCATTTTGCCCCGTCCACTTTTTTTACGGCGCTCTGTGGACTCCCAGTTGGGTCCCGCCCACTTTTACCGGCGCATTGTGCACTCCCACTTGGGTCCCGTCCACAGTTCCCGGCGCCCTGTGGACTCCCAGTTGGGTCCCGCCCACTTTTACCGGCGCATTGTGCACTCCCACTTAGGTCCCGTCCACAGTTCGCGGCGCTCTGTGGACTCCCAGTTGGGTCCCGCCCACTTTTACCGGCGCATTGTGCACTCCCATTTGAGTCCCGACCACTCTTCGCGGCGCACTTTGCACTCCCTTCTTGGTCACGTCCACTTTTCCCCGCGCTCTACGCACACCCATTTTTGCCCCGTCCACTTTTTACGGCGCTCTGTGGACTCCCAGTTGGGTCCCGCCCACTTTTACCGGGGCATTGTGCACTCCCATTTGGGTCCCGTCCACAGTTCCCGGCGCTCTGCGGACTCCCAGTTGGGTTCCGCCCACTCTCACCGGCGCGTTGTGCACTCCCACATGGGTCCCGTCCACAGTTCCCTGCGCTCTGTGGACTCCCAGTTGGGTCCCGCCCACTTTTACCGGCGCATTGTGCACTCCCATTTGGGTCCCGACCACTCTTCGCGGCGCACTTTACACTCCCTTCTTGGTCACGTCCACTTTTCCCCGCGCTCTACGCACACCCATTTTTGCCCCGTCCACTTTTTACGGCGCTCTGTGGACTCCCAGTTGGGTCCCGCCCACTTTTACCGGCGCATTGTGCACTCCCATTTGGGTCCCGACCACTCTTCGCGGCGCACTTTGCACTCCCTTCTTGGTCACGTCCACTTTTCCCCGCGCTCTACGCACACCCATTTTTGCCCCGTCCACTTTTTACGGCGTTCTGTGGACTCCCAGTTGGGTCCCGCCCACTTTTACCGGCGCATTGTGCACTCCCACTTGGGTCCCGTCCACAGTTCCCGGCGCCCTGTGGACTCCCAGTTGGGTCCCGCCCACTTTTACCGGCGCATTGTGCACTCCCACTTAGGTCCCGTCCACAGTTCGCGGCGCTCTGTGGACTCCCAGTTGGGTCCCGCCCACTTTTACCGGCGCATTGTGCACTCCCATTTGAGTCCCGACCACTCTTCGCGGCGCACTTTGCACTCCCTTCTTGGTCACGTCCACTTTTCCCCGCGCTCTACGCACACCCATTTTTGCCCCGTCCACTTTTTTTACGGCGCTCTGTGGACTCCCAGTTGGGTCCCGCCCACTTTTACCGGGGCATTGTGCACTCCCATTTGGGTCCCGTCCACAGTTCCCGGCGCTCTGCGGACTCCCAGTTGGGTTCCGCCCACTCTCACCGGCGCGTTGTGCACTCCCACATGGGTCCCGTCCACAGTTCCCTGCGCTCTGTGGACTCCCAGTTGGGTCCCGCCCACTTTTACCGGCGCATTGTGCACTCCCATTTGGGTCCCGACCACTCTTCGCGGCGCACTTTACACTCCCTTCTTGGTCACGTCCACTTTTCCCCGCGCTCTACGCACACCCATTTTTGCCCCGTCCACTTTTTACGGCGCTCTGTGGACTCCCAGTTGGGTCCCGCCCACTTTTACCAGAGCATTGTGCACTCCCACTTAGGTCCCGTCCACAGTTCGCGGCGCTCTGTGGACTCCCAGATGGGTCCCGCCCACTTTTACCGGCGCATTGTGCACTCCCATTTGGGTCCCGACCACTCTTCGCGGCGCACTTCGCACTCCCTTCTTGGTCACGTCCACTTTTCCCCGCGCTCTACGCACACCCATTTTTGCCCCGTCCACTTTTTACGGCGCTCTGTGGACTCCCAGTTGGGTCCCGCAAACTTTTACCGGCGCATTGTGCACTCCCACTTGGGTCCCGTCCACAGATCCCGGCGCCCTGTGGACTCCCAGTTGGGTCCCGCCCACTTTTACCGGCGCATTGTGCACTCCCACTTAGGTCCCGTCCACAGTTCGCGGCGCTCTGTGGACTCCCAGATGGGTCCCGCCCACTTTTACCGGCGCATTGTGCACTCCCATTTGGGTCCCGACCACTCTTCGCGGCGCACTTTGCACTCCCTTCTTGGTCACGTCCACTTTTCCCCGCGCTCTACGCACACCCATTTTTGCCCCGTGTACTTTTTACGGCGCTCTACGCACTCCCAGTTGGGAACCGCCCACTTTATACAGCGCTTGGCGCACTTCAATTCGTGTTCCGCACACGGAGCATATGGTCCCCGATGGACCTGAGGCACAACGTCTCTCGAGCTCTATTAAGTCTTATCACGTTATCACTCCATTGCTCTTGAAATACCGACCAAACTTCTTATCACTAAATTCTTTCAAACACACACACACACATTTTAAAATTCGCAATTTTTTTTATATCTCGAGACCCACTGCGGGAATTTTTCTGAAATTTGGGCAGCGTTGAGAACCCTTACTGCTCTATCTTTTGTGGAAGTCCCTTGTTTCAAGGTTTCTCCCGAACCAAGATTCTGGATTGAGGGGTGTGCGCAGAAGCAATCCTTTTCCAAATCAAGTGCGCGCTTCGCGCGCACCACAATTTTATCGTGAACACTGCCTTTAAAGGCAGTGTTCAGGGAGAAAAAGTTTCTCGTTTTTTTGGCTAACGCGTAAGCTTTGGGTCCCTATAAGAAGATTAAGAACGGAAGTGCGACGAAAAACGGCCGGTGAGTGGGTGAAAATCTCGTGGGCCAGTCGACCCATTGGGCCACTCCACCCACGTCCTATAACAGTTCCCCTGAATTAGTGGTTAAATGAGCGATGGTATCCGATCAAAAGCCCCGTTCTTCCCTCCATTCTCAACGCCTCTCTTTACTCAGGTCAGCTCGCACACGCCGGCTGCAAAAAACGGGAGTTACAAGCCTCGGACAACTCGTCCACAATTTTCCCTTTCTGAACTTTGAGGGGCCATAACTCCTTTTCCAGGGGGTCTTGTACTATTCCAGGGACATCATTGGAATCAGCATGGGATCGTTTTCAAGATAGGCGGAAAAACAGAAAAACGATTTTTATCGTGAACACTGCCTTTAAAGGCACAGTCCAAGCTCAGGGGTGATTTTCGTTATTATACTCCGGCCGCCGTGTATAGCAACCCTGTCAAGCGCGAAATCTCAATTCGCTCAAATAAGCGAGAAAAGGCGAGGAAATAGTGGACCACGCCCCCTTGAAAGAAAAAGTGGGTGACGCCCACCGGCAAGCTTCCGATCTCAATAAGGAAGAGAAGCGCGATTGATTTTATTCAAAATGTATGTTCTTCCATTTGTTTTCGGTCTGGCTTTATATTGCGACCTGCTTCAGAACGATGGCTGCGAATAGCGAAAAAACAGGCTCCAGACAACTCTTCCGCAAACTTCTCGCTGTTCAGAGTCAGAATTTTTACGGGCCATAATTTCGTTCGTAGTCAGTTCTGAGCTATCCTGAACACTCCATTGTGATCAGCGTGAATTTTCCTCCAAGATAAGCAGAAAAACAAAAATTTGATTCTGAGGTTGGACTGTGCCTTTAATCGCAGCGTACGCGCAAAAAACCGTGAACAATTTTTTTACAATTTTGTAGAGGTGGACCCACCAGGTTGTGATATATCGCAAAAAGGCCACCCAAAACAGTCAAGTTTTGGAGAAAAGCTCGTTCGAAAATCCAGAAGCATTCAGCTTCCTTTTGTTCACGTCTGTCCGGTGTGTCTTGTGTAATGCACAAATGTAGGTATTTCGAACGGCTAAGTTGGTTTTGCCCCTTTAACCTTTCAGATTCCACAATTCTTTTCGCCTTTCTGCTATCAAAAGTTTTCTAAAAACAGGAAGGTTTCGATACACATGTCTGAACTCGAGGATCTCACGGAATAAAGAATATAGAATTTTGGATTTCCGCGGCCTGTCGTGGCGCTTCTGTTCCTCGTGTTAGATGATCGACCGGGAAAACGCCTTTTCAGACCACGAAGCAGTTTTCACGAGCCTATAGCGTTATGAATACGCAACATTGAGGTCTCAAGCTTTGTCAACTATCTTCACTTTGTTCAAACACTGGATTGAGAAGAAAAACTCAAATGTGGTTTTCTGCGCGGACTCTGCCTTTAAACTGAGGTCATGCGCACGTCCCTTGATGTCCTGCACACTCCTACTGAGGTCCAGCGCACCCCTACTGGGATCCTGCACACGTTCCATGATGTCGTGCACACGTTCCATGATGTCCTGCACACGTTCCATGATGTCCTGCACACCCCTACTGGGACCCTTCACACGTTCCATGATGTCCTGCACACCCCTACTGGGATCCTGCCCACGCCCCTTGATGTCCTGCACACTCCTACCGAGGTTCTGCACACTATCTACGACGTCCTGCACAACCCTACTGGGATCCTGCTCACACCCATCATGTCCTGCACACCCCTACTGGGGTCCTGCTCGCGCTCCATGACGTCCTGCACACCCCTCTTGGGATCCTGCACACCTCTGATGGGGTTCTACACACGTTCCATGATATCCTGCTCACTCCTACTGAGGTCCTACACGCATGACGACGTCCTGCGCACCCCTACTGGGGTGTTGCACAGGCCCCATGATGTACTGCACACTCCTACTGGGGTCCTGCACAAGCTCCATGACGTCCTCCACACCCCTACTGAGGTCCTGCACACAGCTACTGGGATCCTGCACACGTTCCATGATGTCGTGCACACGTTCCATGTCTTGCACACTACTACGGGGCTCCTGCATACATTCCATGACGTCCTGCGTACTCCTAGTGCGGTCTCGCATAGCCAGCCGACACTTCAGCACACCCTGCGACGCCTTCTTATCGATGGTGCGCTTGGAACGAACACGCGCTGCTCTCAAAAACATCCCGCACAGCGTCCTCATCCGAGCCAGACGTTTAAAATACACCACCCTAGAGGAGCAAGGTGTTTATATGGAGTCTAAGAAAACTAACTGATAACGAAAAAACCCGTCATTTTTATAAACTAATCTTGAGAGGCCGGTTTCCGAGTTTGAACCACCCGTTAGGGGCCCAGAAGTCATTATGGTGAGTTCTGCCATTTATTTTCGGCATTCTTTTTCCGATTACCTCTAGTCACAAATTTTCAAGCGATTTGGTCCACGCCTTCCAAAAAAAATGGAATTCGACGGACGGAGGTGGAGGCGGAGGCCGTGGCGGAGGCGGAGGAGGTGGTGGAGAACGTTTTTGCGTACTTTGAGAGGTCATAACTTTAGAAAGCCGGGACCAGTTAAGTTGAAAATTGGCACACATATGCAAATTTTTACAGCGCATCGAACGGTGTACAGCTCATAACTCAGGGGTCGTATTCGCCAACAATCCGCCGAGGGAAGTCGAAGGGAAGCGGAAGGGATGATACCGCGCGCGGCAGAGGAGCAGATCAACCCATCTTACACCATGTAAGATGGTAATGCAAACTGTGTTACGTATCGATATCACTGCGAAAGATAAAGATTCCATGGCGAATCGGCCATTCATCAGCTATGCGATTCGAAAAATTCCGGCGGTCGCGAGGGAAGCCAAGGGAGACGAGAGGTGGCCGAGGAGCGCGCATTTTGTACTGAAATTTGACCTCGTCTACCCTTCGACTCCCCGGCGGGTTGATGGCGAATACGACTCCTGGTGACGGTATGAATAGGTGATCTCGTTGTAGGGCATCCGCGCGGGAAGAGATGAAAGCCAAATCTTGGTGCGCGCTTCGCGCGCACCACAATTCATGAAAATGAAAAAATTTCTTCCGATATCAGACGCCTGATAACGTTATCAGTCATCGTTTTCAAGAAACCCCATGGAATTGCTTCGATTTCTCAAAGCAGGGTCATTCCTCACTTGAATCCTGCGTGCGCCCCCCCCCCAACTAGTTTTGCACTGACCTATATACTCAAACAATCTTGAACTAGTAGCCAAACGGAATACCAACAGTAGCCTCGTTTTTGCTCGGCTACTTTCCAAAACGCCCCATGACGCTTTTCTTCTTGTGAACATCGATTCATTCCTTTGATGAGTTTTATATTCACAAGTCGGAACAAGCAGTTAATGACCACTAGTCATTAAAATTCGCCTAATGATTGTTTTCCTTCGATTATTCATGAGGGTATGCAGTGGAAACAAAATCCTCGCCACTGCCAGATCGCTGTAGTAGCGAGTACCCGGTCGCTACGACGGAAAACAGCAGCAATTCAGTAAGACAAGGCCTTAAAGGCACAGTCCAAGCTCAGGGTCGAAATCTGAGATTACCACATAATTTTGAAGTAGACCCACCATATAGTGCTCTGCTCCAAGTTCGAGCTCTCAACTCCTGCGGACAATCGAGATATGGCAGGAAACCTCCCTGGGGCACCCACCTTGAGAAGCCACTTTGGCGCGCCCCTTTTACAATCTTTCAAGCTGTACAGTGACAAGATGAGCGTCCCTGCAATCTATCCATTCAGGTCCACTCGTTCGCATCAGTCGCAAATGACGAGAGTTACAAGCCTCGGACAACTCGTCCACAGTGCTTTCGTCGCTCAATTTTAAATGGGCCATAACTCCGTTCTCAAAGGGTCTTGAACGAATCCAGAGACATTATTGGAATCGGCATGGGATCGTTCTCAAGATAGGTAGGAAAACGAAAAAAACGATTTTCAGGTTGGACTGTGCCTTTCAAGGCACAGGACACCTACAAAATTATTTTTTTAGATTTCATGCTTATCTTGGAGAGAGCCACTCCCTGATCACAATGGTATCTCCTGAATCGTCCAAGACCCCCTATGAACGGAGATATGGCTCCTCGAAAGTGCCTGTATTTTCAGGGCAAAAATTTGGTTGACGATTTGTCTCAGGCCTGCATTTCTCTTCATTCGCAATCGCTGCAGAACAGGATGAGTAGATACTCAGGAGCTCTGTGCTTGCGACCCGCGCGCACTTTGGGCAATGCTCGCCACCCGCTACCCCCTCGTCTCCGCTCTCCACCCGCTATGGGTGCAGCGGATCGGGAGCCCATGGAGAAGTGATATAGCAGGTCGCGGGCTCTCTGCGAGCCAGTCGCCCGTTGTATTTTGAAACTCATTGTCAGCGTCTCTTTCTTCTGCATCATTGTCTTTTTTCTATTCTTTTGTTTTGATTTCCTTCGTGATTTAGAACTACGGTAATGTTTATCTACTGTTCTACGTGATTGCTGTGACCCGCTAGGCAGACAGTTTGTGCGACCTCGCTGTCATTCGACGAGGCAGCACATAATTATATAATGCCTTAGGTGTACCCACGAGTATCCCAGATAGGTGTTAAAGGCAGTGTTCACGATGATCATCATTGTTGACTTTCCACAGTAAAATGATAGAGGAGAAGGATCCTAGGCTCCCAGTGTCGAAAGAACGGTAGAAAACGAGCAAGGAGCGGCAAAATGACGGTTGCAAACAAGCGTTTTGGTGCCCCAGACACGCCTCGGGCCCCAGATCGGCCCCTCGAAAGGAACAAATGAAGACTCGGATTATAGGAATGATCAAGTGAAGGAAGTGCTGATAAGTGAGCTGATCGCTTCATTGCACTGATAGGTATCATCCTTCTAGCGGTCAATTCCTCCACGCTCAAAAATCAACGTAAACAAGAGAGGGCCTATTTTTGCTCAAAAACGCGTCTTTCGTGTCCTTTTTAAGCACGCCTTGCTATATAGGACACCAGACCATCCGTAAACCGTGGAGATGTCGGAAGTGAAATTTATCGTGAACACTGCCTTTAATGACTCGCACTGGGACTCTCGAATGATCTTCTCCATTACCATAATTACTATCCTCACGTCGACGAATCGTTCAATACGTTTCCTTTATCCATATATACTCTGTTTATCTCGAATTGCACAAAACACGGCCCGCCACCCGCTCTCTATGTACCATAGTGCACGTCCATCGACACGTTCTCGGCCGACCCAGGTGGGTACGCCAGTGCCGCCACGGTACAGTGGCAGGGTGGATTGTTGAGTGGAGGCGGCACTGGCGTGTTGATTCGCATGCCAACCGGGGTCGGCCGAGAACGCGTCCATGGACGTGCACTACAGTACATAGAGGGCCAGTAGCGGACCGTTTTGTGCAATTCGAGATAAACAGAGTATACAATTCTTGTATGATGACGAGTCAACCATTTCTCCGTCAAGGTTTTTTTTTTCAAAATTCCTGCTAGCCTCAGCTGCTTTACTTGAGTGGTTCCCTATCCCTCTATTCAGATAAATTTCATTCAGATAAGGGCGATCGAGGGCAAGTTTCACATGTTAGAATAAATTGGATACAACGTTTCAGAACACCTCAAATTATTCCAAAATCCTTTTTGGAAATGAAGAAAAAAACAATGAAAATTGTTCATCTATTCTTCATAAACTTGAAATGACTCCGTGAAATCAAAAATGTGACATGTATTTGATGAAAGTAATTAATTGGGATTTGATTCGAATATCCGGGTGAGTAATCGAATTTTTTAAAAGTTCTCGAAATATGTATATAACAAAATCGTTGATATTTTTCGCTTGCTGAATAATTTTGGCCTGACCAGTGATCAATAATTTGAGTTTGTTTAAGTTTTTCTCTCGCACGTTTTTCTCATGATTTTGTTATACCCTTCTCCCGTACATTTTGATATGCCTTTTTCAGAAGACGAAATTTTCGTGTTCTACATAGTCTTTGATTTCCGATCTGCCCAGATAGTTCACGATGTGTGAGTTGGCACCTGTTGAGGTAAGACGCCGTGGCTGCTTCGGAGCCTACAGGTACCAAAGCGGCACTATTGCGGAGCCGCGCCGGCACTACCGCGAAGCCGTGGCGGAACTACCGCGGAGCCGTAGCGGTGATGCGGCTGTGCGGCTTCGGCTCTGCGATAGTGCCGCAGCGGCTCCGGAAGAGTATCCCATATGAAGTTAATCAAGAATTTCTGAAAGTTGGGCTCCGCAGAAAAGGTTAAGGATTTGGCATTGCTCTAAATGTCGTGAAATTGTTCCATTAGATTTGGCTATCGAACTGATTTCCTCAATGTAGTGAAATTGTTGAATCGATTTGGCTGTTGTTGGTATATGCAGATAGACTACAGAAGGGGAAAACATTTTTGCAGATTCGAGTGTCAGCGAAGCTAGGCATGTTTGCCACAAAAAAAACCGCTTCCCAATTTTTATCACTTTGTGTACCTTGGCTGTCATAGCTAGAGAAAATAGCGAAAAGGTCTAACAAAACGCTCACATTTGCGGGGGGAAACGGTTTCGAAACGGCTTTGAGGTGAGCAACAATTTTCCGCAAACCTACAAGCACTTCATCTCTGCCGTGTGTTTATGCCAACTGAGGCAAACAAACGCCGAAAAGGCATTGTAACTGGTGACTCCATGGTTTTAAATTCTATCAAGGACGAGAGTGCGTGCATGAGTCCCTCAAATGAATTAGGAACTCAGAAAACAACAAACTCCTGTTACAATTTTTTGATCTTGTATTGAAAAAAGGTACTCAAATTCTTGTTTCACCATAGTAATAATATTTTTAGTGGTTAATGCTATTCTGTATTGCTGTTTACGATTTACGATTTACGGTGGTTTCAACGTAATTACGTATTACGGTTCACGAAATTTGAAATTTCATTTACGCACACCTCTGCTACCGAGTGATATGAAACTCTATGTTTATTAAACACGAAACACGAAGGCAAGATGTATACCACTTTCAACAAACAAAAACAGTATCGAACAAATATGCAGTGAGTGACAAAACAACAACATTGGCGTTTATACCCAGCCCTTACAGGTGAACAAGTACTCATGAAACTGAGACATCATACAGACATTATACTTAGAGCTCTATGGCTAGACCGGAGGTGCTTACGTGCGACTCCTCCCACGAGCATGTGGAGTCAGATCTCCAACGTAATTCTCCTGAACGTCTTCATCCAAGCCGCATGGTCGGGTGAACTCCTGACCTCGTTCGTGAATCCACTTGTTTGAAACCTGCACAAGGAATATGGGATAAACACCAAACATAATGGACGTCATTTATTACTTTTCGTTTCTTCTTCTGAATAACCTAGATTGTTAGGTATTTTCTGCTTTGCATCTTGAAGGATGAAACATTAGGATTTCTTCCATGTTTACAAAGTACCCGCATACTGAACCTGAAACTCTCATTGCCCAAACATACCCATTTGACGCCGAGCAGAACTGGGCAAGCCGCATGTCGCGTTCGCATATCTCCCTCTCCGCTTCGCATCAGATTGTACCAGAAGAGCGCGTCGTACTTGGACGGGAACACAGCTGTGCCGAGCTGATTGAAAACAGTCGCACCTCCACGCTCAGGCTGCGTCATCTAGAAAGAAGCCTATTATTCGTCAGGAATAGATTCTAGGAATTCCGTCAGACATCCGACATTTTCAATAGAACTCTCAGAACTCCAGCGCATACCGAGTGCATAGAAATATACAGCAGCGCGTTAAAAGAAAATTCCAAAGATACAAGTGGAACCACTATTGAAGCTTGGCACACTTTTTTAACACTTAAAGGCAGCAGACGCGCTCAACAATGGTATCGATTTTATGACATAAAGCAAAAGTTTTGAGCTGGTTGTAGTGGGGACTGACGAAAAAACGAACGAAAACTGTGTGCAAATAGAGGAACAACGGTTATTTTGTTATCGGGTGAAAGTGGAAAAGTTTGACCGCGCGCGGTTGAAACCGCAAATATTGGCAACAAAACGATTGAGATAGACAAGCCGATATACTCTCACAGCCTGTACTGGAACGTTCACCTCGTTGGAAGCATCAAAGACCAGCCAAAGTGACCGTATTAGTACTGTCAATCTGGACGAGTTTGTATTTTGGGGCGGGGTTGCAGAAATTTTTCGACTTGCATTACTGAAATTTAGTAGTTTTGACTCGTTTTTGACGCCTCCAACGGCGTGAGCAGTCTACTAGGATCCATGCGACTCCAGAAACGCTTCAGGAGCGTGCCGCGCTTGCGGTGAGGACTATGAAAGATGCCTTATGGAAGTTGTTTCAAGTATGGTTATTCAAGCAATGATAAAAAGGAGTACAATTTTTCCCAAGTAAAACAAAAAAATCGAGTGCTTGACGTGTGTGCGCAGTGTGAACACACGCTCTCTTAAAGGCAGTGTTCACGATGATTCTCATCCCCGAGTTTTTCACAGAAAACGAAGCGTTGGCCTCTAAGTGTTACCAAAATCACGAAGAAATGGAGAGAAACGCACTAATTCGTCTTATTTCAGTGACACTATTCTATGGCCTGGACTAGTTGTCTGGTTGGATGAACATGTTCACGGTGGTTGTCACCGGTAAAAAATAGGACTAATCGAAAATGGAAGAATATTTTGGGCAAAACAGTATTAGTTAGGGCCCGGAGGAAAGAACAGAGCAACACAGAATGGAGAATTGCAAAAGGCGGGTCCACAAAAGATTTCATTGTCACAACGAACAGTTCCATTGATACTTAAAGGCAGTGGTCGCGATCAAATATGCTTGTCGACTTTTTCTCTCCAAACCTTTTCCTGGGTCTCGAGTAGTAGGACCTATACGAAAAAATCGCGAAACAACCACTGTTTTGGGCCGAATTTGAAACCTGAACTTTCTTGCCTTTTGATGGTGGACGAGCCCTCTTCACATCATCGGCATCGATGACCTCTTATATCAAGAACATCAGCTAGCTTGAAATTGAATGTCAATCAATGAACCTTCGAATTTATGTACACATCTAGTCAAAAACATTGACTGAAGTGATGCTTTCATTATTCAACTGTTTTTATTCGTTAAATTTGCATTTATTTCGTCCTCTGAGTGTCGATGATTTTTGACTGCTCGGCATGAGACTGCGATCTGTTTCGTCATCGCTGTGCACGTGTGCACGAACTAGCTTCTTTGGGCCCTAGAAACTCTATTTGTAGACCGTTTTTCACCGCGCTACCTTCATAGTTTTTCAGCTGTTTTTGATCTAAGTTGATTTTTGTAGTTTTTTCGATAACGTTTTTCATCGTGACCACTGCCTTTAAGAGGCGGGCTGATACTTGAGGATTTCGTGCCCTTCTGGTGCGTTTTTCTCGGTTTCTTCGTCATTTCAGTTCTACTCGGGTGCCAAACAATCGATTTAGCGATTAATCTCAAAATCGAAGATTATCGTGAACACTGCCTTTAAAGGCAGAGTCCACGATAAAAACCATGTCTGATTTTTTGGTGGAGATCGGCAGCTGCGGGGCCTAGCGAAACCCTAATGTTGGAAAAACTAAGAAAAATGAGCTCGGAACGGTCCCCTACGGCCCCAAAGTTGGACACCCGTCAGCTCGTCACACCCAGATGCACTTTCCACGCCCACCGACGTGAACAAATGAATGCTCGAGATTGTGAGATGAGCGATGGTTTCCGATCAATAGCCTCGTTCTTCCTTTCATTCTCAACGCCTCTCTTTACTCAGGTCAGCTCGCATGCATCGGCTGCAAAAGACGGAAGTTACAAGCCTCGGACAACTCGTTCACCATGCTGCCCTAGCTCAATTTTTGAAGGACCATAACTCCGTTCCCAGAAGGTCTCGTACGATCCCAAAAACATTATTGGAATCAGCAGGTGACCTTCTTCACAGTGGGCCGAAAAGCAGAGAAACGATTCTTATCGTGAACACTGCCTATCGTGAACACTGCCTTTGAAGGCAGTGGTCGCGATCAAATATGCTTGTCGTCTTTGTCTCTCTAAACCCTTTTCTGGGTCTTGAGTAGTAGGACCTATAAGAAAAAATCGCGAAAAAACCATTGTTTTGGGCAAAATTTGAAGCCTGAACTTTCTTGTCTTTTGACGGTGGACGAGCTCACTCCATATCATCGGCATCGATGACCTCTTATATCAAGAACATAAGCTGGCTTGAAATTGAATTTCAATCAATGCAGCTTCGGATTTATGTACACATCTAGTCAAAAACATTGACTGAAGTGCTTGCTTTCATTGTTCAACTGTTTTATTAGGTAAATTTGCATTTATTTCGTCCTCTGAATGTCGATGATTTTTGACTGCTCGGCATGAGACTGCGATCTAATTCGTCATCGCTGTGCACGTGTGCACGAACTGGCTGCTTTGGGCCTTAGAAACTCTAATTCTAGCCCGTTTTTCACCGCTCTACCTTTATAGTTTTTCAGCTGTTTTTTATCTAAGCTGATTTTTGTAGTTTTTTCTATAACGTTTTTCATCGTGACCACTGCCTTTAAGTGTTGAATAGATCTGCAATTTGTATTCTCTTACGAATGGTCAAATTCCGGAAACAGTAATATTTCCAACCGACTCTTTCCCGACGACATAACTAAAGGCGGCGTTCACGATGAAATGATAGGCGAGAAGTACCCTAGGTTCTGTAGTTGTGCACGAACGAAATTTTCGAAAAAATTTTCGAAATTTTTTTCGTTCGTTCGAAAACTCCTCGAACGAAATTTTTTCAGATTCCGTTAGTTCGACATTTCGTTGAACGAAGGTTTTCAATTTTCGTCCGTTCGAAATCCGATTTTTCAAAATTCCTTCGAAATTCGTTCGTTCGGAATTCTTCCGAACAAATTTGGACAAAAGTTCGAAATTTCGATTAGTTTCGAATTTCGTTCGTTCGACCTCCGAAATCGAAAGTTTTTCAAAACTCGTTCGTTCGAAATTGTTTCGACCGGTTTTTTTTTCGTTTTTCGTTAGCTCAAAATTATTTTTCGAACGAAAATTTCTCGATTTTCGTTCGTTCGACATTTTTTTTCGAAATTGTACAACTATACTAGGCTTCATGTGTCGAAAGAACGGAAGAAAACGAGCCATGAGTGACAAAATAACGGCTGCGAGCAAGCGTTTTGGTGTACCAGAACCGCCCCCTCGATATGAACAAATAAAGACTCAGATTACAGGAATGATCAAGCCAAGAAAGTGCTGATAAGTGAGCTGATCGCTTCATTGCATTGATAGGCATCATCCTTCATAGTGGTCAATTCCTCCACGCTCAAAAATCAACGTAAACAAGGGAGGACCTATCCTGGCTCAAAAACGCGACTTTCGCGTCCTTTTCAAGCGTGTTTCGCTATATAGGGCACCAGACCTTCTGTAAACCGTGGAGATATTGCAAGTGAAATTTATCGTGAACACTGCCTTTAAAAAACAGTAGAATCCAGCAAAGCCTGGGTCCTGGCGGCGCGCTAGCACGGCAAAACGTTCCCAAAGGGTTGTCCTGTTTTTGCGGTTCGACACATCACGCAACTAAATTCAAGTAAAGCTGTCTCCATTGGAATTAGAGCCGCAGAAGGCGAGACAGCTCCTCACTCGGTGGGTAGAGAGCCCCTATCCGAACGCAATTAAAGTCTGTCCGAATGAGAATGTCCGCCCACGCGGTCGGCGTGAAGATATTGCTCGGACAAGCCTACCCGCGACTGAGGTACAGCTTACTGGGATACTGTTCACTATTCGTCAAATTTTCTTGCTAATCGATTGACAGGTCTGCAAAATGCCTTCGCGACAGCCAATCAACACTCCCACCGACCGCGAGGGCGGAGAGCCTCGCTGCGTGATAGCAAGTTTTATAGTGGAAATCTTTCCACTGGTTGTCAGTCGATCAAACAATAAATAGAAGTTGCTATAAAAAAGATTAGTTACTTTGGGTGTAGTTCAATTTTCTGTCAAGGCTATGCTGAAAGGAGCATCAAAATAGGAATTGGTATCCAACAAACTTCTTGTATGTATTAGAAAGCTGAGCATTCTTAAACACTAAAGAGGCATCGCAGAAATTTTCTACGAGACTTCCATTCATAGGAGGGGGGATCATTTCTCCGTTGAGACCCTTGCCAATGGGAGGAAGAATGGTTGCATAGCTCAGAAGATAGAGCACTCGGCTAAAGCAGTGTAGGTCTATGGGTTCAACGCTATGCCCAATCGTGAACTGGTAGACGGAGAAGCCCGCACTGCCTGATTCTGAGAGCTCGAATCCGCCGCAATTTCAGGCATTTCTATATCTGCTGCCAAATAAGCTCATTTTGGAGTCCGACTTCTTGTGGAATATGAAGCCCCTGACTCAGTCACTCTCCCGATTCAGCTTAGCAGTTTGAAGTGGGTGATACATCGAGTCGTGACCTCACCGCGGCCTGACGGGACCGAGTTCTCCGGCAATCGCTCCGCCTACGACGCAAAATCTTTGGACGGTGATGGAGCTGTCAGTTATTGCCCCTATCTCGGTGTCGACACACGTCACACCGGAAGGCACGTTGATTGAGCAAAGGTAGGGAGCACCACTTAGGCATCTTTCATAGTACCCACCGCAAGCGCGGCATGCGCCGGACAAGCGTGCCGCGCTTGCGGTGGGTATTATGAAGGATGCCCAACAGGGATGTTAGTCGTTCGACCAGCCAAATCTGGTGAGCGCTTCGCGCTCACCACAATTTTGGCCGGTTAAACGACTAACCAATTACGCCCATCCCTGATGCCCGAGTGGTGCTCCCGACCTTTGCGTATCCAAGAGCTCTACGAGCTTCAACTCACATTCAGGCCAGGTTCACACTTCCAGCCACAAGCAACGCAACGCAATGTTCACCACCAATATCGACCAAAAATCGATATGACCGATATGAGGTGTCGCCGTCGCGGCAAGTATGATCCCGGTCTCATGCTTCGGCATAGTGGCCACGATACGAGGAGTCAACGCTCCAGAATGACTCGATGAAAGTAAGAGTGTAGAAAGCCACTACGTAGTTTTACCGCAATCGCCACTCTTGCAGGCCACTCTTGCTAAGCCAAGGGTGGGTTTAGCATACGAAGTGATCTGCCGGCTCTGCACGCTCCCTCTACATACCCTCTACAAAGCGTTGTGATTCACATCCTTCGAGGCGCGCGCAATGCCTCGGCCTCCGTCTGCCCTCCGCTCTCTCACTGTCTCTAACCTCCGCTCCGCAGCAGCACGCGTAGGAACCATGTAAATTTCGCCGTTTTGTAGCCTGTATTTCAGGGCGACATTTACTCGGATCAATTACATGCAAGTGTGCGCGTATGCTGATTCTCTTTTCCACACACTCTCGCTGTCTCTCCCCTCGCTGCGCATACGCACGCAAAGGAAAAAGTTTTGCTCCAAAATAGATGGTACGACCTCGCGCGAGTCAATTGTGAGATGTGCTTGCCGCCACTAGTTTTTGTAGTCTGCGGGGTACCGATTCAAAACGAGGCGTCGATTTTTTTTGGCATCTCATGATCACACTTCAAGCAACTCACGGAACTCTGAGTTGTCCACCCCCAAAACCACAGGAAATGTAAAGGAATTTCGCCAAAATGAGTCGACCGAGTGAACAGGACGCGATCATTGCGGCGGGCCCGCGCGGTGTCCGCGATACCACGATTCAGCGGAGTTTCGATCGCGACCGACTCTTTTCCTAGGGGTCAACTCTACGGAGAAACCATGGACACTGATGGGAAACATAATTTGATTGTTTACATATTCGTGTATACCAGTACTAATAATAAGTGGGTATATAACAGTTGTTCGCAAACTATATGAATTGAGAAGATCATAAAAAAGCGTAGATGAAGCTTACGTAGTACAACACGGTCGCGATTCTATTGCCGGTGTTGAGGCTCTTGAAAGCGTTTTTCTCCTCTTTCTATAAAAAAGATTCATAATTCACAGAAACACTTACGTAAAACAATACGGTAGCAATGCGATTGCCATTCTCTCGGTAAGGTTCCGTTTCGCCTCTCTAAAAATGGTCCTCATTCAGAACAGTATGTGACAGAATCTCAGACTCGATTAGGAAACGACAGGCTAATTGAGACAAATGACTGACTACAACTTGACCAACCTAACCAAAACATGGTAGAGTTACTTTAGGGGTTGAGCAGAGTGCCAACAGTGCGCGGCGCGGCCTCATGATGGAGAGCAGTATTGATAGATCGCCGCGATCTATCAATACGACTTATCATCATCAGGCCGCGCCGCGCCCTGTTGGCACTCTGCTCGACACCTTAGGAGGGAGTGCACGGGCGCACAGCCAGCAAATGAAACGGCTTGTGGCAGTTGCTTCCCCAGGATGATAGGATTAATGTACGGTGCTCAATATGCTCTGAGATACGCAGCTGACAAAAACGATCGGTGGCTATCTCAGGCATTGTGAGGTTTGTAACGCGCAGTGAACGCGGGTCATAATCTGAACCGCTCCCGTTAGAAACGAAAAAATGGGCAAAGTGGGTGCCCCATATCCGCCGCTTGCCCCGCTATATCCGGCGATTCACTGCTGTTTGCAGGTTTCGATCATGTTCGGTTCCGCCCGCGATATCCGGCGATTCACTGCCGTTTGCAGGTTTCGACCATGCTAGATTAGATTTACAAAGGCAAAGGAGGTCTTCGTCCTATTATATAAGCACGTGGCGTTAGGGGCGGCGTCCCCTCGTTTCAATAGGAGCGGGTCTCCCCCAACAAGGACACGGTCCATGTCGCGGCCAGCGTGAGGGAGTCACCCCCACCGCGGTCCGCGACAGGGACATCATCCACGCCACGGTCGACCGCGAGGGACCTTCCCTCGCTGAGGACCGCGGGGGAGACCCCTCAGCGTCAAAAATCGTCCAGAGAGTGACTCGTAGCCACATTCCAGGAGCGGCCCTGAAAGGCCGACTGCGCTATCTCTGGGATGAGGCCCCTTATATACGTCCTCTGCTTCTGATATGGACCTGGTCAATTGTGGATTCATCGATAACGCGATTTGGCAGATCAAACGAGTTCATGCCCTGTCAAATCGTCTTCGAACGCAACACCGAGCCTCTCTGCAGCAGTCACGTCATCGCCACCCATACGACGGAATCCGAGGTTTGACAGGCGCTGAACGCAGACCGGAATGGCCATGCGGGAACTCTGCCGTTTGCCCCGCACAGGTCGAAATGGGACGGTTCAGTGCGCGTTAGAAACGCCAGGATGTCTGAGATGGGACGGTTCAATGCGCGTTAGAAACGCCAGAATGTCTGAGATGGTGCGAACAAATGCATCTTGCGAATCCCTGATAGAGACGCTAGGAGTGAGTAGACGTTGCCGTCAATAAAGGATCGCGTCAACCGGATACCTTAAAGGCAATGTTCACGATAAAATTCGTCCCTGACTTTTCTTTGAAAAAGAATGGTAGTAGCACCCAGAAGCATAGTAGTGTTGAAAAAACGGATTCAAAAGCCTTCCCAGAGGGAGAAAACGGTTTTGAAGATTTTTGAGCTCTCTTAGTGAGGATGAAGATTTACTCACCAGAAAAGTGAAAGAAGCGAAAAAAGTAAAGATTTGCGGGAAAACCATCACAAAGAAGGTAGAACGACTAATTACAGGTATGCGCACGCCCCCAATGGAAGGCAGTGTTCACGATGAAATGAATGAGCTGTTCATTGCCTCTGATTATGAAAGATGCTAAGAAATTGTTAAGCTCTTCCACTGGATTGAACAAGCTACAGTGTCCTCTACCATTATCAGTAGCTAAAATAATGAACGGCCATCACGCCTATTCATTTCATCGTGACCACCGCCTTTAACGAGGTTTTCACAAATGCTTGTTTCTCCATTTTTCATTTTGCTCTTGGAGGCATCGTTCGCAAAGGAAACCCCTTTCCATTTTTCAGGCTCATTTTCATGAATGAGCCCAATGGATCACACCGGTAAACTTTGGCGCGTCAAAAACGTGGGGTTATGAGGTTGGAAGAGGGTAAAGATGAGGATCCGATACCAGTTCTCACCAGTCTAGCACAAGGAACAGAAGCGCCATGTCATTCGCAAGAGATCCAGTATTCCATATCTTATCTCGGAAAATCTTATCATCCTAATCTTCACAAGGTTTAAAGCGTAAAACCACTTCAGCCATTCAGAAAAACTTCGAACGTGTTGCACTGGCCACACCGAATTCGACGAAGTGAGCGAGGAATGAATTTTTCAGAAGATTCTCAAACGCGTTTATTTTTCGAAAGCAGGGGTTTTTCGGAGCTTCTTTGCTATTATCGCTTACCTCAAGAGCTCGACTACTCAAAAACCATTGAAAAATACAACACCGTTTTTTTTGCGCGTACGATATCTTTAAAGAATTCAGTTGTCTCTAGAAGTGCTCAGGAATTACTTTAGACGAAAAATAAAAGATGGCAAAACAGGCATTTATAGAAATCTCGATAATTTGGTGCAGGCGGACACCATGGAATAACTTGTTCTTGAGCGTTTTTTCTCCAACTTTTCACTTATTTTAACCTTTGTGATGGCCGGATCTACCTTCAAATGGGGATGGCACATCAACCGTTTTCAACCGTTTTTTATCGCGAATCTTGCTTTTAACCGATGAACGTCGGTCCCTGGCTGGGCGTTTGTGCACTCCTATATGAGATAAATCATAAGAAATAAAGATTAAGATCTACCATGTACTCAAAATCAGTACAGTAAAACAACAAGGAAAAGTGGCTCTGAAGTGGAGAACAGATCTAACTAAACTTGCAAATAACTGTGAATTTGTAATGGATTATGTGCAAAAGGAATAATATACCTACGCATATTCTCACACTGTACACTCCCACGAACTCCTACACAAGACCGTGTAAGAACTGTACGATAACCAGAGAGACATGGGACTATGAACGGCAAAGATTCATCATTAGAATGAGGACCTCGCATACAAAATTTCACGGCATTCCGGGATTCCGGAGAGCATGCACAACCACATCGCTTACCGTTGACATATCAAAATGCGGAGCATAATGACCACCGAGGCCATAATTGGCGACCTATAAAAGAAAAATTCAATTTCAGAGGGTAACAAACTGAAACTAACTCGGGCAAAGTCGAAGTGTGGATCATAATGACCACCGAGACCATAGTTCGCCACCTGAAAACCATATCGGATAAGCTTCACAGGCCGAATTCAACAAAAAGAAATGCACGGTGTAGTCCACAAAAAGTTGTTCATTAAAAGCAGAGTTCACGATGATTTTCGTTCCCAAGTTTTTCACATAAAACAGTGCGTTGGCCTCCAAGTGTTACCAAAACTACGAAGAAACTGCGAGAAACATTAAAACGTCGTGTTTCAGTAAAATTATTCTATAACACGGACTAGTTGTCCGGTTGGATAAACATGTTCATGGTGGTAGTCACAGGTTAAAAATTGGATCAATCGAAAATAGAAGAATATTTTATGCAAAGCAGGATTAGTTGGGGCTCTAAGGAAAGAACGGAGCAATAGAGAGTAGAGAATTGCAAAGGGGAGATCCACAAAAGGTTTCATCGTCACAACAAATACTTCCTGTGAGACTTGAGAGACGGGGTGAGATTAAAGGATTTCGTGTTATTCTGGTGCGTTGTTCTCGATTTCTACGTCATTTTAATTCTACCCGGAGGCCATTTAACCCACCTAGCAAATAATCTCAAAATTGAAGATTATCATCAACACTGCGTTTGATACATTAATGAAAAGCGGTCCTTTGGTGATCAATATAAATGAATGGACCGCCTATCATTGATATGTGAACGCGCAGCTTTTGGTATACTCGGTTCCAATCGTTGCAGCCATGGAAGAGCCCATTAGGGCAAAGTTTTCCCTCAGAGTCTGTGCCACGAAACTCACAAACGATTTCGTATAAAATGAGATATTTACGGAACCATCCCGTTCACTCCACCAGTGACGATGCGGCTTCGTGAGTGATCCATCGTAAGCGGGATTATGAAAGACAGCGGATCACCGAATCCTGTGTAAGTAGATTTTGATTCAACAGCACTGCGTGCGCTGAGTAAAAGGAAAAACTGCTGCCTCCCTTATCTCTTCGAAGGTTGAATTGAATAGAGAAGAGTATAATCCTTCATGGACTTTAGCATGAAACAGAATCTTGTCCCTGAAACGCTGGAAGAGAGTGTCCCATCGACATCAGCCATTCCCACCTGGTATTCTATTTGAATTTTCGGGATGCTTTCTACCTGTCAATTCCTCACATTTTTCCTTATTGCCGACCTACAAAAACAATTCAATGTCTACCAAGTCCTGATTAAACGTTTTGTTCTACTATGAAGATGCTTTGACGACACAAAGAACGATAAAGCTGTTTCCTCATTACTGCCAAATTAAAGATGGCTACCCCCAGTACAAGGTATGCTACTGTACCACATTTCAAACTTCCGTGGTCGGGAACTTTTTCGCGCAAACTTACTGCACAGGGGGTTCAAAAGGTTCAACACAAGAATGAAGTCCGTTGGAGGCAACTGCTTCTTTCTATTATAGTTGCGCATGACTGTAAACTGCTCAATCGCCATTTCTACAATACAGACGTCCGCGATAGCAGCATTAAAAGCAGAGGACACCCAGAGAAATATTTTTCGTTTTCTGCTAATCTTAGAGAAAATCGCACGCTGATCACAATGGTGTTTCTGAAATCGCTCAAGGTTCCCTATAAACGGAGTTATGGCTCCTAAAAAATGTTCATGTTTCGAGGGCGAAAATTTAGTAGACGAGTTGTCTCAGGACTGTATTCGCAGTCGCTGCACGAGAGCTAACCAGATTAAAGGAGGCACACCGTTAAGAGATTGGAGAACGACGATGCGGTTGAAATTCATCCATCCATCTAGCCGCTCTTGAGTTCGAAAACCAGGAAGGGGGTCGGGCCCGTGGTGGTCGCTTATATCTGGCTTATTTGGGGGAATCGAGATCTCACACTTGGCACGTGTTATACAGGAGGGACCTACTATACACTTGAATGGAAATTACAAAATTCATATCTGAGGGTATACTGCGCCTTTGAAGGCAGCATATACTCTCGTATACGTGGTTGAGATAAGTACGGAAATAGAATGGTATGGCTCAGAACACCGCGCCTACGCATTTTGAAGCGTCAAAAATGACCCACAAAGACGCTGCACGAGTAAGAAGTTGGCCCACC
The DNA here is from genome assembly GCA_029168955.1 of Aplectana chamaeleonis. NCBI lineage: Eukaryota > Metazoa > Nematoda > Chromadorea > Rhabditida > Cosmocercidae > Aplectana > Aplectana chamaeleonis. The sequence goes on from JAPDOI010001427.1 coordinate 122,897, forward strand.
CTGTATGTCCCCGACCTCTGTATTTGCCGTCCTCCTCCAAAACAGGGGTGCTCGGCCAATCCCATCGTCGTCGATGTATGTGTGAGGTGATATACCACCCAAAAACATCGCCGACGGTGGGAATGGCCCAGCACCCCTGTTTTGGAGGAGGGCGGCAAATACAAAGGGCGGAGAAATACAGGGCGGGGCCAACTTCTTACTCGCGTAGGGGCACTGTGGGTCGTTTCTGATCCTTCAAAAAGCGTAGGTGTTGTGCTCTGCGCTATACCATTCTACTTATGCAGTTATCTCAACCACGTTTACGAGCGTGTACATATGTATGCTGCCTTTAAGGCGATGAAACGCTATCAATGTTGCACTGCGTCGCAGCTCTTGCAACTTTTGCACATGTACTGTAGCATTGCCAGCATAAAAACTTTGCAGTTTCGTAATACTGCAACCTCATATCTCGAAGTTTACCTGCTTGCTAATCCTATTGGCATTCAAAATTCCAGCAATCAAAGATACAGAGCTTTGAACGCGCTAGGTTTCGATTATTATATGACGGCAGAATCATATTACAGAATATACATTGGGTCCGACTCATTTCGGAAAACTGCAAAATCTGTTTTTCTCTTCACCGTCAATCTAATGCTTGAAGAAAAGTTTGCTTTCCTATCGAAACTCATTATGCCATTCATGCGAGGACAAAATTGTCGTCGACTTCACATTGAGTGTTCGTAAAAGGAAGGTTATTCAAAATGATTCGGATATTCGAAAAAATCGGATATTTTACGATTTCTTGTCACAGAAACTCCTAGTTACTCTTGTGCTGAGATCATTCTGCCTTTTTAGTCCAGATACATCCAAACGTAAACCTTTCAGTTCAGGGTAAAGCAGAAAAGAGTGATTATTACAATTATCCTCAATGAGTCGAATCCAATGTATAATACAGAAGAACACCGGCGGGTCCCGGAGGAAGTTAGGCAGAATGCGTAGGCAATGTCGTAATTTCAGAAGGAATTCAGCTAAAGAACACTAATTGGCCACTGCTCGGCGATATTAACAGAAACTGCGAACCTGGAGATCCTCTGAAGTAGCCTGATTGAGGTTGGTCATATCTCCGATTCTTCTGTTCACCCGAGCAACCACCTCATGCTCCTCTTCTTTCAACCACGCGCTGAAGCAGCATTTAAGAAGTTGGGAAAACAAGAAGATCGCAGTTTTGAAATTCCAAACCTAATTGGAAATTCGGAACATACACAAAGGAACCAATAACTCCTCGTTAGACGAACATTTTCGAAAACACGAATAAAAACATAGAGGACAATGATTAGCGATTACCTCTTGCTAATACGGTAGTTGGCCGTTTCTAGTTCACCTGTCACAGCATTCTGTACAGTAGCACGTTTGAGCTGAAAACGAAACCACACAATCATGCAGGTCAGCTACGTGGTCTAGACAGGGTCAAGAAGGGTACATACATTTGGGGCAATAACTGGAAACAAGTGGTGCGGACAAACCAAACACATGAAAACTGTGGCTGTTTCCAACAACTGGTCAATAGGCCCCGTTCGTAGGGGGGCGGCATAAACTGGTAACAGCCGATTCCAGTAATAGGTGGTTAGGAGGAACTTCGTATTTTCAGAGGGTTTTTTGGACCGGAAAGACTTGGATTGCTCCAACACGTTGAAAAGAACTTGGACAAACTTACAGCTGCCTACCCGCCGACAAGCTATAAAACTGCTATCGTAAAGTCTGAGCTCGCAAAACTCCGAGTTTCTGCAGCGAAAAGAAGAGCTATTTTCTCCGAAGCATTGAGCAACTACTAAAATGCAACCATACGTTACAGAAAAGATCACTGTGAAAGAAACTAGCTAGAAGCTTCCGCTGCTCCGATGAAGAAATTCAACAAGTTTGCTTGAATTCATCGGATATTCAACGTATCTCTAGCTGAAAAATAGCCTCAATAGTATGAAATGCAAAAAAGGATGAAATACTAGAGAAAAGGTGAAAATAGAAGGGCAGAATTTGGAAGAAAACTAAGACTTTGAAAATGGAGATTATGTTGATGGATGAGACACAACTGAGCTCAATCAACTACATAGCTTTCCATATTCGTATTCTCAATATTTTCATAGCTTTGATAAGAAGTTTTCATGTGATAAAAAGTTTTGTAGGCACTGAAAGCAATTCGCTATGCGAAATTTCAGAAGAAAATAGGAAACAGGTCATAAAATTAGAAATACCTGCTTTTACATACATTTGAAGGAGAAATTACGGTGTGAAAAAAACGTTGAATCACCTTGATCTTCAAAAGAAAAATATCCCTGCACATAAGGCATGAAAACAATGAGAAAATAACGAGCGTCCACTCGTTAATCAAACAACGAAAATTTTCAAAAGCTGATCAGCAACAGATGACTCGAAAGTACTAAGTTCCAAAAGACGAAGAGTATTTAAAAACTACGTAAAGATGGATCCGGCTGTCCCATGTTTATTACATCCCCTGTCAGCACGCGCTTATTGGCAACTTGGAGGAAATAGTAGCACCAACATCATGAATACCAACAGAAGACACACAGTGGATAGTTAGCGAAGATTTAAACAGAATCTCACTTCATTCACCAAATATATACCTCTTCGAAATGCGGTAATTGACGGTGATCAGGGACCCATTCTCGGACTTCACCGTGGCGCGCTCCAGCTCAAAAGCAATTCAAGGCTTTTCAGGAAGGAGACTACATCCATTGGCATACAATACTGCCGCTATCCAAGAGAAAAAATGGGCGAAATGGGCAAAGTGGGCAACTAAAGCGTCTTTCGACCAAAACTCGCCTCAAAGTCCTCCGATTTCAATTTCGAAAGGACCAAAATGTCCACCGTGCCACAATCTGTCTGACCACATGAGATAAAATCGGAAATTTTTTAAGAAAACGCTTTTTTAAGATGCAGTTAGTTATGAATTTGATAATTTTATCCCAAGATGACGAGCCCATTCGGTCAAAAACAACCGTACGCTGTCTCTAGCATGGTCAAAATGAAAATGTATTTCGCCTTAAAAAATAATGTTGCTCCCAAATTTCGCAAAATATTTTTGCATGATTGACTAGATCACGACATGCTGTACATTTCGGCTTTTTCGAAATCGAAAACGGAGCACTTTGAGGCGAGTTGTGGTCGAAAGACGCTTTAGTTGCCCACTTTGCCCATTTTTTAACTTGCATAGCGGCGGTATTGTGCTATACTCCTAACTTTTGAAATGAATGCCCAAAGATTTCTTATTGATTTCCAAATCGATCAGGAGCGTATGTATAGTAGCAGAGTTTTTTGTGGGTTCGCTGGTTTCCCGGTTCTATTGTTTCGCGTGTTCTTCAGCGACTTCTGTTGATGTCATGGACAAAATAGACCGAACCGGCAAGCAATTCTGCGTCACAGGTACGTTCTAGCAGCGAACTTCAGGGTAGGTATCTATACTATAAATAACAACCTTTGGAGTAGCAAGCGATTTAATGACTTCAGCCTCGTACTCGGACATCACTTCCTTGAAAAGCACAGCTAGGGGTTCGAATCGAAGAATCTCCACCTTGATCGGAGCAAGTTTAAGGTACGGCTTGTCCATCTTGAAAAAAGTTATCTGAATTATCGGTGAAAGAAGCAATGTCCTGATTAGTGGTCTTAGAACCTTGAAGTAGCAATAAAGCTTCCTCTCCTCTTCTGGTGCTATCGCAGGAGTTTCGCCGCGGCACAGAGCTTCATATGCATCACGCTCAACAATGCCATCATTCTCTACTCTCTGAAACTTACTAATTTACTCTTTCTTGATTAATCACCGGTTATTTTTGTTTCTGTTTTCAACCTGTAATTCCGCACTGCGAAACCTCGCAAATAAATGCAAACGTAAACTGGCCTTGTTGACTATTGGTGGCAGCTCTCCCTCCATATCCTTTCCATCGAGCATATCCTCGTACCACTTTACATTTCCTGAATTAAGACTGTGAAGAACTATAGGTACGGTGACCATTTGTGGCTACCTTTTGCTCTCGGATGATTCGGAGCAATAGCAGCAAGTCTTTTCGTCAAGGATAGAGCTCGACGGATGTTTCCTTGTTGATAAAGTGCGTAGGCGAGATATTCCAGTACTTCTGCCTCATCGATTGTCTTCGGGTTCTCATTCTCAAGCTGCAATCCATGATTTTATTAAACTTCAGCACTCACATTCTTGGCAAAGCCCCTTTTCCTCACGATATTCAACGCTTCCGTTGTCCAATAGGGTAGCTAGCCACAGAGAGCCTTTCTCAAGAAAGCTAGTGCTTCCATGGCCTCGTTCGATAGTCCTACTGACGTACTTCACAGAATGCTATTGACTTTCCACATACATCAGAAATCTCAGAAGTCTGTGATGACATTATCTTCAAGGTCGGTGTTTGAGATAAAAATCGCTTCTGCGCTTCTGACCACAAAAAGAAGTAAGCTCGGGTAACTGCAGTAAGAGCTTCATTTGAAAGAGTCAAAAAACCCTAACGACCACAAATTGATAAATTATAACCATTCACGAAAGACTCTCTGAAGTTAGTGTTATCCAATCATTCTTCCAACAGACTTCAACAGATTAAAATACGATTCAACCCGTGAAACAGTACATTAGCTTAACTTATGCTCTACATCGGAGTGAAATTTATTTTCGTTTATCGCAAGAGTCTGTGCGCGTATGCTGCGCACAGACCCACACTTTCTTGCTGTCTCTTCCTCGCCTCGCACAAGAGAGCGAAGGGGCAGAGCAAATTTGGCTCCGGAATAGAGAATATGTGGGTATTTGGTGTTGTTGGTAGTTTTTTAGTCGTCGCTAATTGCCAAATCTGAACCCTTTCCTCCAAAGTTAGTGGCAGAGCGTCCGCACGCCCGGTGAATGATGGGAACTCCTTTTTGACACAGACGATACTCACCCGATTGAGCGCCGCCTGCATCCATGTAAGTGTGTGATAGTAGTCTCTGTCGTTGTATGCCGCTCGTCCAACCTGCACAAAGAATATTTCATTTTAAAGGCAGCATATACCCTCGTAAACGTGATTGAGATAACTACGGAAATAGAATGGTATGGCTCAGATTAAAACGCCTACGCATTTTGAAGCGTCAAAAACGACCTAAAATGCCGTTGCAATAGTAGCGAGTTTGGCCCAGCTCGTATTTTCACGCCCCGGTATTTGCCTTTTTACTGCAACGCAAGGAATCGGATCATCTTCACCGTTGGTACTGTTGGTGGATTGCCTAACAAATGAACCACACACGTCACTGACGTCGAAGACGACCCAGCCACCCTGCGTTGAAGGCAAAGGGCAAATACAGGGGCGTGAAAATACGGGCGGGGCCCCACTTACTACACCTGTAACGGCATTGTGGGTCGTTTTTGACGCTTCAAAATGCGTAGGCATTATGCTGTATGCCATACGGTTCGAGTCACATTGTTATCCCAACCACGTTCACGAGCGTGTATGCTGCCTTTAAGCAAATCGCATTACTTCTTCCTCCGGCCATTCCGCAAAAGTAAAAATGAGGTTTTGCATCTTTTTCATACACATCATGATTTCCAGTTAGACGAAACCCACAGAATTATGATTTCTGAGTTTGTCTAGAAATCGCAACTTTTCTTCCCAATGTGATCACCATGTGAAGTAACAGTTCCTATCGAGTTCAATGCGGGCCATCCCACGTCTCTTATAAAGATTTTATTACATCTCGATAGCTACAATACCGCTCGTAGGATTTGGTCAGAAAGCGAGCGAGGTCGGGTTTTCGCGTCTTTTTTGTATAACTCGCTTCAAAGTCAACTTTGAGCGAAACTAGGGAGATATTCGTGATCCTCGCTTTGAGGGCTACCCAATGGTTTAGCCCTTGTGGTGATTACGTTGAGAACTACAGAAGTTTCGTAGTCACCCAGGTTTGTGATTACGGTACCGTGATGGATGGTGCGCTACCGTCTCCGCCTGCGTTTCCCTGTGTCTACGGTATATAGGGAGCTGGTTGATTGCGAAATTTCCATGGTTCTCAACGGAATCCTTACAATATCTACACCATTGGATAGCCCTCCACGCCTGGATTATGAATATCTCCCTAGTTTCGCTCAAATTTGACTTTGAAGCGAGTAATACAAAAAAGACGAAAAAGACGCGAAAACCCGACCTCGCTCGATTTCTGACCAAATCCTATGAGCGGTATTGTAGGAACCATTAGAACTCTATAGGTAAACTGGTCGGATGTAAATTGTGTCCGAATGAAACTGTCCGCCTACGCAGTCGGCGTGCGTGTCAAGCGGACGTTGTGAAGGCAATTTCCGGACGACTCTATGCAAACAACTGACTGGGATATTAGTCAATAATCGCCTAATACTCCTTTTTATTGAATTACAAGTCTGAAAAATGTCTATGCCACCGCCACGCCCGCCGACCGCGTGGACGTACGGCATCATTAGGTCAGACTTTAGCAGACATGAGCATTCGCCACAAATTGTCAAATAAATAAATAATTCGAACACAGCTTCTTCAAAACACCTCGAAGAAACGAATAAATCAAATCATCCCCCAGTGAGAAATCCTAAATAAAATAATTTTTCCGATTATGGCCAAATGCACGTATGTGAGCGGCTGATCAAAAATTGAGAAAATTTTCGAATTATAGGAGAAATATTTCTGGGTTCCCCTCGGTGACAGAAAGACCGAAAGAGGCGGCCTGAAGGCGGGGTGCACCATACTCTTCAATTTCAAGATGGTTTGCTAGAGTGACTACTTAGTCCCCGTGTAGTGTAAACCCGACGAAGAAATCGAGCAAAACGCATCAGAGGAGGTTTTCGATCACAGCCCCCGTTCTTCCATTCATTCTCCACCTGTTTCTTGATTCAGTTTCGCTCGCTACATCGGTTGAAAATGACAGAAGTTACAAGCTTCGAACAACTCGTCCACAATGATTTCGCCACTCAGCTTTTGAGGAGCCATGACTCCGCTCCAAGGGGTCTTATTCAGTTTCAAAGACATTATGGAATCAGCGTGGGTTTTTTGAAATTAGGCAGAAAAACAGAACGATTTCGAGGATAGACCGGGCCTTTAGGTGGGGAAATCGGGATCGAAAACCATCGTGATCATTTCCTTCAGAATAGGTCAAATTTGTTGAGTATTTCAACATCACGAATAAGCCAAATATTCTGTAAAGTGAATTATTATATTTCTTGAAGCAATCAAAACTTCCAGACACGGAACAGCTGCAGGAAACGATCATCCGATGTTTCGAACAATATTGAATCTTGAATACATTAAATTTCAGAAGAGTCGAAGAGAAAAACGGATAATTCCAAAGCTCGTATTCTATCAAAAAGGGGTCTTCCAAGCAAAAGAGGTTTGGTTGGCGTCAGAAACGTTCCAAAAAAAGGGAACAATAGGTAAGTTGAATGAGGAGAGTCTACAAAAAGTGAACAATATTCTATCAAACAGGGGTCTTCCAACCAAAAGACGTTTGCTTGCCGTCAGAAACGTTCCAACAAAAGGGAACAATAGGTAAGTAGAATGAGGAGAGTCTACAAAAAAGTGAACAATATTTTCTGAGACTGATTTTACTGGCTGATACTTCTTAACAGAAAAAACAAATCGTTGTGGTACTTCACAAGGAAGAGTTCAATGGTTTCCAAGAATGGACTTCTATTCGTTGACGAGATTATTTAAAAAAATATTCTCATTAGATGCTGCACTTTGGTTTCGCTTCTCGTAGCAGCTGGAGCTAACCGTCCGTCTGTGTTTTTGGCATCATCTTCTATTCTGATGGTAAAGTATTAGGTTTACATGCACATACTTTTCACCGGTTCTCGTGTAGTCAAGACCACGTTTGGAACCACAGAGGGCTTCCGTGTAGAACACCACAACGGTTTGTTTTTGCTGTTAAGAAGTATCGGCCAGGAAAATCAGTCTCAGAAAATATTGTTCACTTTTTGTAGACTCTCCTCATTCTACTTACCTATTGTTCCCTTTTGTTGGAACGTTTCTGACGCCAACCAAACCTCTTTGCTTGGGGGTGTGTATACAAGTCTGTTGGTACCTGCTCGTTGGTGCCCCTGCTTCTACTGAACCCAGCAGACGTTTGAGTGTACACAGGGAACGTTCGAGCGATATAGCGTGCACAACTATATCGCGAAAGTATCCCGCACATTGCATAAAGGTGTCGCCGTCCGGCACACTAAGGCCTCTGGTCCATAACACCTTAGGATCCGTACCTAGGGAGTCATGGAGTCTTTGGCCACAAGCCACAATTTCGCCACCCTGAACTGTCGATCGCTGTCGAGTGATATCCAAAAAACCGCGCTATCCAGACTTCTGAGCTATTTCCATGCACCGTTTGCTGCTTTGCAGGAAACCCGCCTCAAGGATAGACCCGTCATCAGCGTCGGAGAGTACACCATCTACTGCGGTAACGCTGACGATAGGAGAGTGGGAGGCTGTGCAATAGCTGTAAGGAAGGATTTCAATGGTATGGTCAAGGAGTTCGGCTCAACGTCGTGTCGGAATGCATTCGTACGACTGCGGGATCACAGAGGATTCAATCTGTGGATAGTGAGTGCTCATGCGCCCACTGAAACCGCCGAAGACAATTCGAAGGATGCGTTTTATGAGGAACTCAATACGTTGCTGGCCAGGATACCTTGTCAACATGCTGTTGTCGTGGGGATTGACGCAAATGCGAAGATGGGACTTGATCAGGAATCCGAAGTACTCGGTAAATGGTTCTACCCAGTGGAGCAAACATCGGACAATGGCTACCGCCTTGTCGACTTTTGTGAACGCAGTGGTCTGATTATTGCATCGACATTCAAGAGGAATCATCGCCGCCATCAGCTTCCGTGCGAGGGACCAACCCGGCTATCTCCAGAAGAGCAGCGGAAGCGGAAGATGACAACTTTGAAACTACAGCTTGACTATGTCCTGACGAGGAATATTCCAGTATCGGACATTCGAAGATCTAGAGCTGTGTGGGATGTCGCATTCGATTCGGATCACCGTCCTGTTCTGTTGAACTTCACTGCGAGGATTCATAAGAGGAAGCGAGGGGCTCAGCCTCTCCAGAGGATTGACATGACAAGTCTCAGAGATGAAGAGTGCAGAAGGAATTTCCGACAACGCGTTTCTATTCACATCGGAGTACGGACTAAGAAGAAACTTTGCGACGCGGATTCTTTTGTCAAGTGCATCCAGGACGCTTCGAAAGAGGCACTCCCGGTTGTACAGCCTAAGAAGAAGTTCGCCTACGTCTCAGAAGAAACAACATCTACCTACAACAGAGTATGTGCTCTCTCCGAACTGCAGGAAACTTCGTGGAGGAGAAGCGTCTGAGGAGGAAGTTGCGTCGGCAGCTTCAAAGTGACCGCGAACGAGAGTGGACGTGTAGAGCTAAGGAGTTCGAGAAGGCTTGGGAGGAGAAGAATCCGAAGAAAGCCTACACGTTGCTGCGACAGTATAGCGGGAAGATGAAGAGATGTTCTCCTGTCTTGAACACTACCAATGGAGTTGCAGTTGGTGATGCGACGCTGCCAATATGGAAGGATTACTTCAGTTCACTACTGAATCGTCCAGCGCCATCAGTACCTGAGCTCCCGCATGTTCAGAGAGCACATTACGATGTCAGTGAGGAACCGCCGACTGAGTCTGAAGTTTTGGATTGTGTCCGGAAAATGAAGAATGGAAAGGCAGGTGGAGATGACAACATCACTGCTGAAATGCTGAAAGCTCTTCCTCCGTCTGGGATTCGTGAAATGACCAACACCATCCGTGCCATATGGATGAGCGAAAGGATACCCGATTCGTGGAGACATGCGATCATCGTACCTCTTCACAAGAAGCTATCCGTCACGGATCCTAAGAACTACAGAGGAATCTCTCTACTTCGTGTCATGTACAAGGTTTTAGAACGTATCATTCTCGAGCGACTTATCAAACATCGTGAAGGAACGACCAGAGATGAGCAAGCCGGTTTTCGACCTGGAAGATCGACCATCGACCAAGTGTTCGTCGTGAGAAGAGTAATTGAATCGTGGCAGCGGTTTTCGAAGCCATTACAGCTTGCTTTTTGGACTTTGAAGCCGCGTTCGACTCTCCTCATCGTGATCGATTGCTCAATGCTCTGCGAGCAGATGGAGTCCCGGAAAAGTATGTTCGGTTAATCGAGGACATGAACAAAGGAACAACAGCAGCAGTTCGTACACCTGTCGGATTTACGTCAGCTTTCGAGGTGAAAACAGGAGTAAGGCAAGGAGCCGTTGCAGGACCTTTTCTTTTCAACTTCGCCGTTGATGACATCATGCGTAGAGTTGCAGAACAGTTTCCTGCGGATGTGATCCTAACACCATCAGGACGCTCCCTTGTCGACCTGGAGTACGCCGACGACATTGTGTTATTCGCTGAAAACAACGCAAAACTGCAAAGGATTGTGAACCTCGTTTCGAAGTATGCCGCAGCCTATGGACTTCGCCTTCGTCCCGACAAATGCAAGCATATGTGGGTCTCTCAGAGGCCTTCAACTGGAGTTTGTGTGGACGGACAACGTATCGAACTGGTGGACGATTTCTGTTATTTGGGCTGTTTGCTGAAGAACGATGGTAGTTATGCAGCGGATATTCGACAACGATGTGCGAAAGCTACGTCTGCATTCAATTCTCTAACCAAGTGTTTGTGGTCTACCACCATCGCGAAGGAAGTCAAGTTGCGCGTCTACCTATCCGCTATTCGCCCTATCATGATGTACGGATCGGAGACGTGGGCAGCACCGAAAACGCAGATGGAAAGGTTGGATTGCACGGAGAGGAAGCTTTTTAGGCGTTTGCTTGGATATTTCTGGCCGCGTGTATGCCATAACGAAGACCTTTACAAGGAAATCGACGCAGTACATCAACGCTTGACACGAGGGAGGTGCCAGCATCTCCTAACGCCATCTCAAGCAGCAATGGAAAGTCGACTTCGACTGCTCGGGCATATACTAAGAAGAACGCCGGATCGTCTCGTACAACACGCTTTAAAAATGCTTCCAAATCCTGTCTGGAAACGGCCACCTGGGCGTAGGCGAAAGTTCTGGACGGATGTGGTTAAAGAGGATTTAAAGTCACTCGGCATCGAAAGACAGTTCAGGCGCGATGTTTCGTTTCGCAGGAAATGGAATAGTGACAGCTGGATGGAATGTGTTCAAATTGTGGCTGAAGACCGTGAAAAATGGACACGGCTGACTACTAGGACGGCACACCTCGGTGAAGATGCGGAATGACCGCGTCAGGCGAAAGCCAACCGATTAAGTCAAGTAAGTCAAATTGTTCACTTTTTGTAGACTCTCCTCATTCAACTTACCTAATGTTCCCTTTTTGTTGGAACGTTTCTGACGCCAACCAAACCTCTTTTGCTTGGAAGACCCCTTTTTGATAGAATTGTTCACTTTTTATTGATATTACGAAGTAATATCCCTGAAAAATCTTCAATAATTTTCGAATAGCATGGATTGCTATAATAATCAGTAAGCAACAAACTTGTTGCGCACGCTAAAAATGAAGCGCTACTCACTATCCACGACGTCCTGATGATGTCAGAAAATGCCCTATGCACTTGGCACCACCTTGGCACGACGTCCTGATGACGTCACCAGATGCTTTATGCACTTGGCACGACGTTCTGATGACGTCATCAGATGCCCTGTGTACTTTACATGACATCCTGATGACGTCATCAGATGCCCTATGTACTTTACATGACACCCTGATGACGTCATCAGATGCCCTATGTACTTTACATGACACCCTGATGACGTCATCAGATGCCCTATGTACTTTACATGGCACCCTGATGACGTCATCAGATGCCCTATGTACTTTACATGACACCCTGATGACGTCATCAGATGCCCTATGTACTTTACATGACACCCTGATGACGTCATCAGATGCCCTATGTACTTTACATGACACCCTGATGACGTCATCAGATGCCCTATTTACTTTACATGACACCCTGATGACGTCATCAGATGCCCTATGTACTTTACATGACACCCTTATGACGTCATCAGATGCCCTATGTACTTTACATGACACCCTGATGACGTCATCAGATGCCCTATGTACTTTACATGACACCCTGATGACGTCATCAGATGCCCTATGTACTTTACATGACATCCTGATGACGTCATCAGATGCCCTATGTACTTTACATGACACCCTGATGACGTCATCAGATGCCCTATGTACTTTACATGACACCCTGATGACGTCATCAGATGCCTTATGTACTTTACATGACACCCTGATGACGTCATCAGATGCCCTATGTACTTTACATGACACCCTGATGACGTCATCAGATGCCCTATGTACTTTACATGACACCCTGATGACGTCATCAGATGCCCTATGTACTTTACATGACACCCTGATGACGTCATCAGATGCCTTATGTACTTTACATGACACCCTGATGACGTCATCAGATGCCCTATGTACTTTACATGACATCCTGATGACGTCATCAGATGCCCTATGTACTTTACATGACACCCTGATGACGTCATCAGATGCCCTATGTACTTTACATGACACCCTGATGACGTCATCAGATGCCTTATGTACTTTACATGACACCCTGATGACGTCATCAGATGCCCTATGTACTTTACATGACATCCTGATGACGTCATCAGATGCCCTATGTACTTTACATGACACCCTGATGACGTCATCAGATGCCCTATGTACTGATAGCCTGCGACCACTGGCAGTGGCTAGTGGCAGGAACGAGGAACGAGGGACGAGGAACGAGGAACAGGACACGAGGGACGCGTTACAAGAAAAAACGCGAATTTTAGCTAAGCTTCAGCCGATCTAACTTTGTTAATTTTCAATCGATTTGGCTCAAATTTTGTCAGCGGGTGTCTTCTATACTCTCTCACTTATATCCAGAAGGAAATCTCTAGAAAATTTGTTTTACAGGTTTTATTAACTACTTTACCAAAATCTAAGTGATCACAAGTGCCAGGCAAAACCAAACCTCTCCAGCCGCTTCGCGGCTGGAGCGATTACGCCTCAAATGCTCGAACAAGCCAAAATATCGAATTATTTCATAATTCGAAAATACAAACAATGGGATAATCGGAATATTCGAGTATAATTCTTTTCTTTCGATTCTGTCTGCTTAGCATGTAGTATGTATGAATATATCATCCAAAGAGGACCAATTAGCCAGCAATGAGCGTGACAATCGCGGCGCGTGGCACGCCCTCGCGCAACTATGGAAACTTCAAATGCACTGGAGCAGTGTCAAGTTGGCTCCACACTGTACTGTGCACTTGAATTCTACAACCTCATTTTTAAACAAGACGGCGCTAAGACAAGGCCAGAGTCACCAGAAATGAAGCAGGACGGAATAATTCAAATGAGGTAATTGCCAGAGCGGTTCGGGTGGTAGTGGGTGGGCGGCTCGCGCCTTCGGCGCTGGCGATTTGAAGGGGTTGTGCTCTGAATGCACGAAAATAAAGGAGTTGCCCTGTCTTTTTCCTTTCGAATCCCACTCGGGAACACTTCGCTTGAATGGAATAGCATGATATATTTCGAACAGCAAAAGACGGGTTAACTCCTCCATTTTTGTGCATTGAGACCACAACCCGATTTCTGGTATGAAAAATGCTTCCCTTACCCATCCGCTATGAGAACGGGCCTTTGATATTTTCTCGCGATCATTTGTGGCTGCACAACACCTCAAGCAAATGCTATGTGTGACATCTCAAAGGCTGATGCTCTTCTGTGATGTCCAACTCACCTCAAATGCATCATGAGCAGTCAATTTGTGCGCAACTTTGTCTCCCATTATTATTCCATTGGAGAGATCAACGGTGTCGAGGCGATAGACATCTTGTAGGCGGAGAATCGCCACTGCAGCTCCGGACAAATCCTCCTCCTTCGGGAATTTCACCTTAACACGTAAAGATTTGGGGGCATCCCCACTACTCAAACGCCAACTGAGTCATTGATGTCTTTGATCACAGTGACAGGGTGGAATTCCATTAGACCAGCTGCAGTCAGGTGATCATTGAGATTAATGACTTTTTAGGGTCCAGATTCCGCGATAGGGCCATTGCTCGCGCTGATGTGAGGCTCACCTGACTGCGAATGCGATTCTCTGTAATGTTTTTGATGAAACCATCGGCCTTGTTCGTGCGCATGATGTCCTCAACCTGCAATACAAGGCTGAAAATACACAGGCAAATGAATAGAGAGAAAATGAGGCTTGAATTAGAAGTTGCAGTGCTCCCCAAAAACAACAATCCTTGTTCCGAAAACACGAACCACTACAGCACTCTGCCACAGCTGCAACAACATTACATATGAGGCTGTCCACGTAAGAATCCAGATAGATCGGTACACAAATTTTTTCTGCCGTTTTTATATTTTATATCGCTAGAGCACCCCAAAAAACTCAGGTGTACGCTTCTAGAATTTTCCGAAAACTTTTGAAAAACTTTTTATAAAATTCCAAAGTTGGGCATTTTTTGAACAATCTTTAGCATAGATCCTTAACGTAAACGAATTCTTATGATAAAAATTTTTTAAAAAGGGTAATCAACTATGAGGAATCGACTGGCGTTGTCAGAATTTTTAAAATCGCGCCCTGTAAAATTTTTTTTTCTGAGCACAGATCCTGCAGATAGAGACTATGCTCAAAAGATGCGCCGTAGTCGTTTTGATATACAAAAAATTTAAAATCAAAAATCGAAAGACAAAAACGACCTCATTCTTTCGATCGAATGACGCTCGCAGGCGAAAACCCCTCGTGCAAGAGGCTGCTCATGCACTCCACTGCGCAAAAATGGATGCAGTGGTTGCTGACCACTAGGAGCTAACATTTTTCGCGCGATGGAATGCGTGAGCAGCCTCTTGCACGAGGGGTTTTCGCCTGCGAGCGTCATTCGATCGAAAAAATGAGGTCGTTTGTGTCTTTCGATTTTTGATTTTATATTTTTTGTATATCAAAACGACTACGGCGCATCTTTTGAGCATAGTCTCTATCTGCAGGATCTGTGCTCAGAAAAAATAAGAAAATAATTTTTCAGGGCGCGATTTTAAAAATACTGACAACACCAGTCGATTCCTCATAGTTGATTACCCCTTATAAAAATTTTTTATCATAACAATTCGTTTACGTTAAGGATCTATGCTAAAGAATGTTCGAAAAATGCCAAACTTTGGAATTTTATAAAAAAAAATTTAAAAAGTTTTTGGAAAATTCTAGAAGCGTACACCTGAGTTTTTTAGGGTGCTCTAGCGATATAAAATATAGAAACGGCAAAAAAAAGTGTACCGATCTATTTCGATTCTGGCGTGGACAGCCTCATATGCAAAGGATGCGGAATTGGTAAATCGGAACATAAGGATTGAAGGGCTCGAATGCATTCAAAACACACCTTTTTCCACTCAGAAGTGAGTCGTTTAATGAGAAGATAAGCGTTGATCGGATTGGTCACAAAGTCTGGGCCAATATCAGCAGCGTCTTTATTCCGTACAACGTACTCATCGGCAAACCTTCAAAATAAAAATTAATTTCGGAAATCCACCTTCATGTGAGTTGGCCAGATACCAACTGTGACGATTTCTCCGCCCTGTTTTGGAGAAGAAGCATTAGGCGACCGCTATGTAATTCGAAGGCCTGTTGAGCCTACATAATTGGCCCGAAAGTGGCTATGAATAGAGCTTCTACCTATGACAAGGGTGCATCGAAAAAAAGGAAATCTTCAGCATTTTGAACCTGAGTATTCGGACGATTTTTCTTCATCTATAAAATGTTGCTGACGTTCTGTACTTCTATAGCATAACATGTTTGGCTATAAAGTTTTCATCATTTGTTCACTCAGGTAATTTTCGAGTAGTACGAGGAACCTTGCCTTCAGTGTTACCACCAAGTATAACCTGTACCCCGAAACCCGCGGCGGCGCGAGAAAGCACGTCGGAAACGCTGCTAGATTTCAGAGTGACAAATTTCAATATTTAGGAACACTATCCGATTCGTCTTGTCGTGCTGATTTCGTAAATGTATTCATTCTCCAGAAAAACTCAGATCTTGACCTAGATGTGATCTTTTTTCTCCGAAAAATCGGTAACCCTCGGGATTCGAACGCACACAAGTACGCCAACCACATTGAAAAAATCAGAATGCATTTTCAAAATCAGCATAACGAAACGAATAGAGAGATGTTTTTGGAATTTGCTCATGAATCAGTCACTCCAAATGGAAACGAACTCTCCGACGAGCTTTCGCGTCCCAGCTGCGTTTTTTGCGATTGGTAATGTATACCCGAGGTTCTGATCAATCCTAACCAATTCGGATCTTAAAGGCAGTGTTCACGATAAAAACCATGTCTGATTTTTTGGTGGAGATCGACAGCTGCGGGGCCTAGCGCAACCCTAACGTTGAAAAAACTAAGAAAAATGAGCTCGGAAAGACCCCCTACTGCCCCAAAGTTGGACACCCGTCAGCTCGTCACCCCGAGATGCACTTTCCACGCCCACCGACGTGAACAAATGAATGCTCGAGATTGTGATATGAGCGATCAATAGCCCCGTTCCTCCCTTCGTTCCCAACTCAGGTCAGCTCGCATTCCTCGGCTGCAAAAGACGGAAGTTACAAGCCTCGGACAACTCGTCCACCATGTTTCCTTAGCTCAATTTTTTAGGGACCATAACTCCGTTCCTAGAAGGTCTTGTGCGATTCCAAAAACATCATTGGAATCAGCATGGGACCGTCTTCAAGATAGGTGGAAAAGCAGAAAAACGATTCTTATCGTGAACACTGCCTTTAAAGGCAGTGTTCAAGATGAAAAAATCTCTAGTTTTCTCACAGAAACGTGAGCTTTGAGACCTACCGATGAAAACCTTGAGGAGAGAATCACGAAAAACCATCGGGAAGTGAGTTAAAATGGCGTGGGCCAGTCAACCCATTGGGCCACCCCGCCTCCCAAACTAATCCTTTCTGAGAAGCTTGAACCCGTAAACAGCTGGTCAGCAATGGTCATGACTTCGATAAGTAGCAGTGGATAAGCTGAATCTAGTTGTCACATGGAAAGACTTCATTCCTTCACATCGGTCAATCCTTATTCTCAAAAACATGACGTCACACAAGAGTCCTGCTTAGGCGGAAAAAATGCTTTTTCGTCACTCTGTGCAATTATTCCTGACGCTGCTGTTTCAGTAAGCTCTTGACCTATCATAATCTGTAAGAAGCTGAATATCCAGGATTTATCGTGAACACTGCCTTTAAAGGTATCGTGAACACTGCCTTTAAAGGCAGTGTTCACGATGAATCTCGTTCCTGAGTTTTCTACTCAAAACAATGCGTTGTGCACCAAGTGTTACCAAAATTACGAAGAAACGGCAAGAAACGCATTAAAACATCGTAATTCAGATAAATTATTCTCTAACATGGACTAGTTGTCCAGTTGGCTGAACATGTTCATGGTGGCTGTCACTAGTGGGAAATTGATTCAGTCGAAAATAGAAGAATATTTCATGCAAAACAGGATTAGTTAGGGCCCTAAGGAAAGAACGGAGCAATAGAGACTAGAGCATTTCAAAGGGCGGCTCCACAAACAATTTCATTGTCACAACGAACAGTTCCTGTGAGAGTAAAGAGGCGGGGTGAGAGTAAAGGATTTCGTGTCCTTCTGGTGCGTTTTTCTCGAGTTCTTCAGCATTTGAGTTCTACACGGGGGCCAAACAATCGATTTCGCTAATAATCTTAAAATCAAAGAATATCGTGAACACTGCCTTTAAAGGCCGTGTTCACGATGGAAAAGCTACTTGAGAAAACTGCAAAAATCTGTATTGTTCGAAAACGGCTGAAGAACAACGAGGGTTCCGCGGCGAAAATGCGCTAAAACTTGAGTTAGGGCACAAATATGCCAATTCGCGCACAGGTGCACAGCGCGCCCTTAGAAGAGGGAATTTGCTGTTGTGCCAAGTCAAAATTCTGCGACGTCCACAGCAACTAAAAAAGTAGTCTGAGGGTATGCAGAAACAATTTTTTTGTTTACAAAAAAACAAGCACAAGTATTAGTGTCAACTAAATGTAAACAACGGGGCTCGAGAAAGGCCAAGTCGACGACCAGAATACAATTATTGATCAAAAGTTTTGAGCCCGTTGATGACCCCTGATACTACAAACAGGTTACTGCACGAGGTGTGGGCCGGCCAGTTTTGCTCAGACAACCCGCCCCTCAAATGGCAGTTTTGCTCAGACCCCCTCAGAAAGATTAGAAGGTCAATTTTTGATCGTTTTCTCCCACCCCACCAAGAGCTGATGTGTTAAAGCAGTTTATTCAGCGGGTTTATATACTTCTAACGTTTCAGTGCGGAAAAATTTCTCTTATCGTAATTAAATGGCAAGTATAAAATTGTCAAATGGTTAGAAAAGCAAAATTGACAGCCTGCTTTGCAAAAATTTTGGTTGTTTCAAAGGACGAGGGCACAAACAGCGCTAATTGCATTGATGTAGAGAGGAGCTGAAAGTGCAAAAGTAGATGTAACTGGTAACAGCTTGTGCTATGCAATAAAATGCGGATGTTTGAAAGAGGGCTCGATCCCGCCGGAAATCCATATTCTTTTACGAGTCACGAGTGTAGGATATTCGAGTCAAGCGTGATTGATTTACAAAGCATACCAACTTTGACAATCTAAGACGGACGCTGAAGGGCGCTACACTGCATGGGCCCACACCTTTCTCAGGAGTGATCCCACCGGAAGTCGACAATTTTGAAAACTAGGAGTCATGAGAGTAGAATAGTTGAGTCCAGCGTGGCCGATTCACCCTGGCTACAAACGGATCACACCTTTCTCAGGTGTGGTCCCGCCGGAAGTCGACAATTTTGAAAACTAGGAGTCATGAGAGTAGGATATTTGAGTCCAGCGTGGTAGATTCACACTTATAACTTGCATTGACCATATCAGATAAACGCCGAAGACCGCTACATAGACAGCGGGAGACGATGAAAATAATCGGCGAAGTCCTTAAAAAAAGTAGGTTTTTTTTTGGAACAGTGTAAGTTAAGTGCTG
Organism: Aplectana chamaeleonis; assembly: GCA_029168955.1. Classification (NCBI taxonomy): domain Eukaryota; kingdom Metazoa; phylum Nematoda; class Chromadorea; order Rhabditida; family Cosmocercidae; genus Aplectana; species Aplectana chamaeleonis. The sequence goes on from JAPDOI010001427.1 coordinate 141,985, forward strand.
AACGAGTTATATGGAAAAATCCTGGCTTCAAGAAACTAGACTTTATAGTCTATCGTTTGAAACTTTCCGCACTCCTGGAGAAAGCCTTTAAAAAAATTTACTGGGTGTGGGTTCTTGTTTAAAATGCACTGAGGGCCCACAGCTGGGCCCACACCTAAGTACTGAGAAAACGCGAAAAATGTTGCAGAACCCACACCGGGAAAATTTTCTTCAAAGGCCTTCTCCAGGGGTGCGGGTGGTCTTAAACGGTGAGGTTCCGAGCGTAGTTTCTTAAAGCTAGGATTTTCCTGGGTACCCTATTTAGAACTCAATTTACTGCAGTTTTAAAACCAAAATTTATGTTTGTGTCCTTAGCCGTTTTTTTTTCATCGTCTCCCCCTTCCTATGTAGCGGTGTTCAGCGTTCATCTGAGATGGTGAAAGTGAGTATACTGGGTAAATCGACCACGCTGGACTCAAATACCCTACTCTCGTGACTCAGAGAAATCATTTGCAGAAATCATTTAGCATTTAGTAGTCAAACTGCTTTGGACCTTTACATGGAGGATTCATATGCATTGAATATTATTCTCAGAAGACCTTTACTTCACCCTAAACTTTCTAATTGAACTCCGCGACTCGTCAATTAGTCAAGCCAGCCTTCTAGTTAAATCGCAATTTATATTTGAAATCCATGTGAAAAAAACTGCTCCAAACGGTTTTTACTCACAAACACGTTGGTTCAATTGGTCTTCGTCCACAGATCAGACCCCCCGCATTCACCCCTCCGGTGCTCAGACCCCCCCTGTGGGGGCCCACACCAGCGCCGAACCCTGACTACAAAACATCACTAGAACCGTGTAGCAGCAAAAAAATCGACCAATTTCAGATTGCTATTTTGACTTCAAATGAGGCTTTTTTCGTGTTTTTTTTTTGCATTGATCGTACTAGCGAATCAAAAAAAAGACTTAAAGGCAGTGTTCGCGATAATCTTCAATCTTGAGATTATTGGCTAAATTGATTGAGTGACCTCCGTGTAGTATTAAAATGACGTAGAAATTGAGAAAAACGCACCAGAAGAACATGAAATCTTCAAGTATCACCCCGCCTCTTAATGGCATCGTACGCGCAGAAAACCGTATACCATTTTTTATGTTTTTGTGTAGCTTGGCCTCTCTAGTGAACGAAAATGTCGAAGTGGCCCATGAAAAACCTAAATTTGTAAAGAAAAGTCAATCCGATCAGATTGTAAATACGAATTTGAATTTCGCGCCAAAATCCTTTTTGAGGGTTTTCTGCTTTTGGAGGCCTCGCCACTGTAATTTTCGGATTTTTTGTGCATGTGGAGTTCGTGCCGTAACTATTTTTCATGTTGTCTTACGGTCGCATCAACATTCTAGGAAAAAGTGCTAGATGACTGGTGAGATTTGGTGGCGGATCTTCATCTTTGACGCCTTCCAACCCCATTGCCCCACGTTTTCGACGCGCCAAAGTTTACCAGTGTGGTCTACCGGGCTCAATTATGAAATTAAGCCTGGAAAATGAAAATTGATTTCTAGCGCGAACGATGCCTTTAAGTATCATAGGAAGTGTTTGTTGTGACAATGAAATCGCTTGTGGACCCATCCTTTGCAATCCTCCACTCTCTATTGATCCGTTCTTTCCTTAGGGCCCTAACTATTCCTGCTTTGCACAAAAAATTCTTCTATTTTCGATTGACCCATTTTTTTCACCGGTTACAACCACCATGAACGCGCTCATCCAACCGGACAACTAGTCCATGTTATAGAATAATTTCACTGAAATACAACGTTTTAATGCGTTTCTCGCCATTACTTCGTAATTATGGTAACACTTGGAGGCCAACGCATGGTTTCATGTGAAAAACTCGGAGACGAAGATCATCATGAACACTGCCTTTAACTAGAAAAACTCGACAGTCATATTTCATCGCGAACACTGCCTTTGAGTCCAAAGGACACGGACACCGTAAAAATCTCTCAACCAGATTTAGGGAGAATGAGAGTATGAGAGTTCTCGGTAGAATTACACCGCCAAGGGCGGCTCGGAAAAGTCACTGCATTCTCACAAATTTGAGTAATTGAACCCCCTTTTTTCCTCGAAAAAAAAAAGATGAAAATGAAAAGTTCGAAGCTTGGAGCTTCCTTTCAGATTTTCAACCATTCGTCTTCAAAGCTCACATAATAAATTATAAGGAAGGCACATAAGGCTAAAAAAAGAAGAACTTCTTCATTTGACTTCTAACAGAAATATTTCTCCAAAGATCAATGATTTAAAACTGATTCTCGTGTTGAAATCACTCCGAAGAGGAATAAGATTCAATAATGCTTGAAGCTTCAAGAAGTGAAACTCTATGGATCTTGCATCCCTACGACTCAACATTACTTCACACGCTGCTCTCAAGTAGCTAAAGTGTTTCTCTCGCAATTAGAGATTGCTCCGCAGCTTGCTTTACTTGAGCCGGATTTCGAGAAACATGTTATGCAAACGGTGACCTTACAAAGCACTAGTTTTGTAGACATCTTAGAGTCGTACATGGCAATCTTAGAGCCCATATGACCCCATCGATTATGTGTAGAATACTAGATCTCTACGTAGAGTTGCCAGCTTATGTTCCCCTTTGGAATAAACAAAACAACCGAGTGCATTCATAAACATAACAGCGAATGACAACAATACGATTGATTTGAGTGGCCTACTTCGGATAGTGGGTGGAAAATTGCAGACACTCGGAACGTAATCCTCGGACTACGTATCCTCTATTTCGGGGTCAAATTTACTTTGTCCCTTCGCGTGCGCGTGCACGGCGAGGGCAGAGACAGCGAGCAAGTGTGCATGGGGAAAGGAGACGCAGCATACGCGCGCGCACACGATCGACGGAAATGAATTTAAATCCGAAATAGAGGATATGAATTAACTATTGCTGTCCTTCTTTGAAAAGCAGCGCAGCAATGGGCTTTTTCCCCCCATCACAACAACGTGCATTTTTCAGAGACACTTTCATACAGCTATGAACGTTGATCTCGGCAACGTATTTGTTCCATCAACAATTATACAGCCACGATATTTGCTCACACAACTTTCAGGTACAGCTCCCGTTTTTTCCAATTGCGAATGGCCCCCATATGGTGAACGTTAGTGCTGAACGGAGGTCGCGTCGGGCGTTTTTGAGCGAATCTTCACCCGGCGGAGAATTCTTGTCAGGAAAAACAACCTGTGTGGGAAATGATGATCAACACTAGTCGTTAAGCGTCTGGGGAGAATCGAGCTCAGTGCGTCCAGTAGTTACCCCGGTGCATTTAAACGGGATCTTCAGATCCTCTTACGCAGATGCAAGTTTTGCAGTTCAGCACGCAGATTGCAAGGCATTATACGTCTACTCAAAAAACTCTGGAGCCAGAAGTTCGCTTTCTTCGGAAATGGGAAATCTTAAAGAGCCGCCCTTTCAACCAAGAACTTCTGTCCTATTGCAGATACACTCTCAACCGTTGTCCTTGCCTGACATTGTTTTAGGATCGTAGGCGACCCCTGATTCCTTCCTGTCCTGATTCCCTTCAGGAATACATCCTTCCAAACCGAATATTTTGATTAGTACTGTTATAATAGCCGATTTCCCAATTCTGTTGGGTTCCTTGAATAAGCGGCATTCACTGAGCAGACTCTTGGATTTTTTTCGTGAAATGATACTTTCCCAACAACGGTACTCGATTTTCAGCGGAGTTCAACAGCTCCGGCGTTCACGACGAAAGGATGGGACACCTCCGTGGGATAATTTATTTCCCGACGCGATCAGCGGAGAAAGGCGCGAAAAATATATAGCTCACAGAGACCAGATCCCTCAGTGTACACTCAGCGAGTCAGTACGCATTGTTTTCTCTGCTTTGACAACCTGAGGGAACTTTTTTCGAGAGAATTGAAAGGCTGGCACTCAGGCAATGACATTACACCGTGTGCTTCGCACCTGCACCAAGTACTTCGCTAACTTATTTTTTGGAAGCCAATGATATAAAACATGCGAAGTTTCAACAGAAATTGTTCCGAATAAGACCATCAAAAATCGGCATAACAACGTGATCGGTTTGAGTGACGCTACGTGATCTCAGGAGCGACCGTAGTGGGTCGAAAGAGCCGCGTGCCATCAGTTGCGTGCGGTCGCGCCGCGTGCTGAATTGTGCTAGGATTTGCTGCTGACTTCCGAGGTATTCCTCTAGATATTCTAGTTTTTATTACATTCTTTTAACATCTCTGATGCTTCGAAGCCAGAAGGCTGGTTTCCCCCTTGGATTCGTCTTCAAAAAATAGTGAATGTTAGTTTCCTGGATGTTTTGCTGATTTCGTCATTACGTATAGTTAGGTCCGTGGCTTGTTTCTTCACGAAAAAATATTAAAATTGAAACCGCGGCTGGCGGGAGGCTGGCTAGTAATTACCAGGCAGTCTCTGGTGAGATTTAAACCGCCGCGCCAACCGCGGATTGAAGTTAAATGTTTTTTCTTGAGGAAACAAGCCCCGGACCTAACCATACAATGATTTTTTGTTGCAAATTGGTATGCCACAATTTTCTCAATTTGACTGTATTTTTGCATATCAAACACAAAAAAATACTTATTTTGAAAGTAGTGGGCACTAGCCTGCTTGATGCCTTGTTTTGAACTAAATATGGAAAAATGTAACTGCCTATTTCGCGAAAAAAAATTGTGCATAAGGAGGAAAATCATCAAAACATCCGAGAAATCAAAACTTACTAACTTTTGAAAGGAATTTAAGCGCAATACCAACCTTTCGACTCCTAAATATGAGAGCATATGTATAATAAAAAATAGAGTATTTAAAGGAATACCTCCAAAATCAGGTTTACCCGCTGCAGCACGCGGCGCGACTGCACGCGACTGGCGTCGCGCTGGTCCCCAGCCCACTGCGGTTGTCCCAGAGATCAAGTACAATACCACTGCTAAAACAGGGAAAAATGGGCGAAATGGGCAAAGTTTGCAACCAAAGCGTCTTTTGCCTATAACTTGCTTTAAAAGCAGTGTTCACGATAATCTACGATTTTGTGATTAATCGCTAAATCGATTGATCGGCCCCCGATTAGAACTGAAATAATGAAGAAATGGAGAAAAACGCACCAGAAGAGCACGAAATCCTTCACTCTCACCCCGCCTTTTTACTCTCACTGGAACTGTTCGTTAGGATAATGAAATCTTTTGTGGAACCGTCTTTTGCAATTCTCTACTCTCTGTTGCTCCATTTTTTCCCTCGGGCCCTGACTAAAACTGTTTTGTCTTAAATATTCCTCCATTTTCAAATAGTCCCATTTTTCACCGGTGACAACCACCATGAACATGTTCATCCAATCGGACAACTAGTCCAGGCCAGAGAATACTGTCACTGAAATAAAATGTTTCAGGATGTTTCTCGCTGTTTCTTCGTAATTTCGGTAACACTTGGTTGCCAACGCATTGCTTTGAGTGAAAAACTCGGGAACGAATATCATCGTGAACACTGCCTTTAAGGAGCTTCAATCTAAATTGATACAATCTATACAGAACGTATAACCTGTTCAAACTTATGAAGGCAAAAATCCCTCATTGCTTTTGAAAGCGTACAAAGTCTATGTTTGCCCTGTAGTTGAAAGTGGAACGACTGTCTTTAACCCCTATAAGAAGGAAGATATAGTGCTGTTAGAAAGTGTTCAGAACAACTACACTCGCAAACTACTTTTGAGATGTTCTGGACTCCAATACAGCCGTATTCCTAACGGTATAGGGAGAAATCGAGAAATGAAACTATCGTCGTTAGAAAGCAGAAGAAACAAAAACGATTTGATAATGATGCACAAAATCATAACTAGGCGACTATCCATCACTCTTCGGCAAATCGGGAGTATTATCCCAACCAGTACAAGGAGCGGAGGATTCACCAACCGGAACCCGTAGCGAGAAGCCAGGTCAGAGCTAATTTCTTATGCAACAGGGTATTTCGGAACTTCCGGTCTCTGATGCAAGCAAATGTTTTGTCCATGTCACCCCATTCATTTAGGACGTTCCTCAATCGTCCGCTAGAACTGCTGGACTTGTAGATTTTCATCCTATAGGACTATGTATATTTATTGTGTTGCCTGTTTGTTTGTTGTACATACACGCGTGACTGAATGTCCGCGTCCAAAAAAAAATAAATAATAAATTTTGATCAAACAATCTTCTTCGGAGCGACCAAATGGCTCCATTCAAATTAAGAAAGTCAGGAAAACTTCACGAGGAAAGACTTTTTAGGGCGAAGTTGTTTAATCATGCGATAAAGTGTGATTTCGCGCGCAGTGATAAGCAGACAGAAACCACCGCGCGCGAATTTATGCGCCATCGCATGACGAAACAACCTCGCCCAAAAAATGGGGTTTCCTCATGACGTTTTCCGGATTTTATTAGTATCATTGGAATCAATAAATAGCGAAGAATTAAATGTTTCTGTTCAAAATTTTTGATTGGAGCTCTTTAAAACAAGTTATAGGCAAAAGGCGATTTTGTTGCCAAATTTACCCATCCCGCCTTTTTTCCCTATGTGATCCTTATACTTAAAGGCAGTGTTAACGAAGAAAAAGATTCCCCTTTTTTTGGCTAAAACGTAAGCTTTGGGTCCCTATAAGAAGATTGAGAACGGAAGTGCGACGAAAAACGGCCGGTAAGTGGGTGAAAATCTCGTGGGCCAGCCGACCCATTGGGCCGCTCCGCCCACGTCCTATCACAGTTCCCCTGAACTTGTGGTTAAATGAGCGATGGTTTCTGATCAAAAGCCCCGTTCTTCCCTTCATTCTCAACGTCACTCTTTACTCAGGTCAGCTCGCACACACCGGCTGCAAAAAACGGGAGTTACAAGCCTCGGACAACTCGTCCACAATTTTCCCTTGCTGAATTTCGAACAGCCATAACTCCGTTTCCAGGGGGTCTTGTACTAGGTGGGACATTCATCGATTACCAAAAAATCAGCCTGAGTCTCCTCTTGCGCGCCTTAGGGGGTTTGTAGAGTTCCACCGCGGCGCGGCGCGATTTCATGATTCATATATGAATCGACGAGCGGCGCGTTATCGATCGATGCCCACAGAAAACATCTCATCGCGCCGCGCTGCGATGGAACCCTAAAACAGGTCTTAGGTCATTCGAGTTCGTCCGTGGGGCGCACTTTTAGCCGTGGGTCATTAAAACTTCTATGAGTTATCCATCGCTATAAGGGATACGCTCTACTCACGGCGACAGGTCTTCAGTAATATTTTACGGGACGCCGTACAGAATCTCGGTTTGATTAGTATACAGGACGTCATGGAAAAGTGCAGTACATCATACATAGTAAGCAGGACGTCATAGAAAGTGTGCAGAACCCAAACGGGAGTGCGCAGGACATCATAGAAAGTGAGCAGGTCCCCAAAGGGAGTGTGCAGTACACCAGTAGGGGTGTGCAGGACGTCGCGAAATGTGTGCAGGTCCTCAGTGGGAGTGGGCAGGACCCAAATGGGAGTGTGCAGGACCTCATTGAAAGTGAGCAGGTCCCCAGCGGGAGTGGGCAGGACCCAAACGGGAGTGTGCAGGACCTTATTGAAAGTTCGCAGGTCCTCAGTAGGAGTGTGGAGGACGTCATAGAATGCGTGCAGGACCCAAATGGGAGTGTGCAGGACCTCATTGAAAGTGAGCAGGTCCCCAGCGGGAGTGGGCAGGACCCAAACGGGAGTGTGCAGGACCTTATTGAAAGTTCGCAGGTCCTCAGTAGGAGTGTGGAGGACGTCATAGAATGCGTGCAGGACCCAAATGGGAGTGTGCAGGACCTCATTGAAAGTTCGCAGGTCCTCAGTAGGAGTGTGCAGGACGTCATAGAATGTGTGCAGGACCCCAATGGGAGTGTGTAGGACATCATAGAAAGTGAGCAGGTCCCCAGCGGGAGTGGGCAGGACCCAAACGGGAGTGAGCAGGACATCATAGGAAGTGAGCAGGTCCCCAAAGGGAGTGTGCAGTACACCAGTAGGGGAGTGCAGGACGTCGCGAAATGTGTGCAGGTCCTCAGTGGGAGTGGGCAGGACCCAAATGGGAGTGTGCAGGACCTCATTGAAAGTTCGCAGGTCCTCAGTAGGAGTGTGGAGGACGTCATAGAATGCGTGCAGGACCCAAATGGGAGTGTGCAGGACCTCATTGAAAGTTCGCAGGTCCTCAGTAGGAGTGTGCAGGACGTCATAGAATGTGTGCAGGACCCAAACGGGAGTGTGCAGGACATCATAGAAAGTGAGCAGGTCCCCAAAGGGAGTGTGCAGTACACCAGTAGGGGTGTGCAGGACGTCGCGAAATGTGTGCAGGTCCTCAATGGGAGTGGGCAGGACCCAAATGGGAGTGTGCAGGACATCATAGGAAGTGAGCAGGTCCCCAGCGGGAGTGGGCAGGACCCAAATGGGAGTGTGCAGGACCTCATTGAAAGTTCGCAGGTCCTCAGTAGGAGTGTGCAGGACGTCATAGAATGTGTGCAGGACATCAAAGAAAGTTCGCAGGTCCTCAGTAGGAGTGTGCAGGACGTCATAGAATGTGTGCAGGACCCAAATGGGAGTGTGTAGGACATCGAAGAAAGTGAGCAGGTCCCCAGCGGGAGTGGGCAGGACCCAAATGGGAGTGTGCAGGACCTCATTGAAAGTTCGCAGGTCCTCAGTAGGAGTGTGCAGGACGTCATAGAATGCGTGCAGGACCCAAATGGGAGTGTGCAGGACATCATAGAAAGTGAGCAGGTCCCCAGCGGGAGTGAGCAGGACCCAAATGGGAGTGTGCAGGACCTCATTGAAAGTTCGCAGGTCCTCAGTAGGAGTGTGGAGGACGTCATAGAATGCGTGCAGGACCCAAACGGGAGTGTGCAGGACCTCATTGAAAGTTCGCAGGTCCTCAGTAGGAGTGTGCAGGACGTCATAGAATGTGTGCAGGACCCAAATGGGAGTGTGCAGGACATCAGAGAAAGTTCGCAGGTCCTCAGTAGGAGTGTGCAGGACGTCATAGAATGTGTGCAGGACCCAAATGGGAGTGTGCAGGACATCAGAGAAAGTTCGCAGGTCCTCAGTAGGAGTGTGCAGGACGTCATAGAATGTGTGCAGGACCCAAATGGGAGTGTGCAGGACATCAGAGAAAGTTCGCAGGTCCTCAGTAGGAGTGTGCAGGACGTCATAGAATGTGTGCAGGACCCAAATGGGAGTGTGCAGGACATCAAAGAAAGTGCGCAGGTCCCCGGTAAGAGTGCTCAGGACGTCATGGAATGAGTGCAGTACCCCAGTAGGGGTGTGCAGGACGTCGCGAAATGTGTGCAGGACCCAGGTGGGAGTGTTCAGGACGTCAGAGAAAGTCAGCAGGACCGCAGTGGGAGTGTGTAGGACGTCATCAAAAGTGCAGAATTAAAACAACGAGATTTTGTCAATTTTTTTCATGCCAATTCTTAAAGGCAGTGTTCACGATAAAAATGAATGGGCGTGTTGGCTGTTCATTATCTTCAACATCTGATCATGATAGAGGATACTGTAGCTTGTTCTAGCCATAGCCTCAACAATTTCTTATCATATTTCTTAATCAAAAGCAATGAACAGCCAGCACACCCATTCATTTCATCGCGAACACTGCCTTTAACCTCTCTGTAGCGAAGAAAACAGATAGGAAAACATGTATCTTGAGAAGCGTGCGACGCGTCTTGAGGAGTAAGCGGAACTCCGAAGACATTTCCTCGCCAATCTGAGGAGACAAGGAGCAGCTTCACTTCCGCACCTTTTCTATTCGCCACTTATTACAGTTCGGTTCAATAGCTCAGTCAGTTCGATTCATTAACTCCCTTAACCAGTGTTATATATGTTGAAAGTCTGAGCTGATCAAAATCTGCTTCACAAAAACATTAATATCCACATACATATTTCATTTAGTGAGAACAAGGGCATGGTGTTGGTCAATTAGAGAAACAGCACATCAAATGCGAGTGCGTTTTTTCTTAACATGACAGAGATGGTAGAGCAAGAATAACCACTTGGAACAATAAAAACAGAAGGGATCGTAAATGTGATGCCGGTAGCAACCGACGATCTACCGCTGGCTTCTTATGTTTTGCTTTTTGATCCCGCATTTTCAAGCCCGACGCCCTGCTGTAAATGTGCGGCACCCTGCTCTGCTCACATCAGGAGAGTCTATACGGACAGCGACTTTCGAGTAGACGAAAGTCAGTCAACACTGTCTTGACAAACTAATCTGCCTCAGGAAGTTTGCGCACGTGAAAGTTTTCTTGAGCGAAAACTTCGCTAGGTCTCGCTAGTTGTACGTTATTGATGTAGGTTGTAAGACTTGGAAAGAGACTCTGTTTCAAACCCAGGTCATCCGTAGATCTTATTTTTCCCTAATTCGTCCTCTTCCACTTGCAAAGACGCAAGCAATGCGATTTCGAAAAAGTATGTACATAGTTACACGAAGACGATTTGATGAAGTGAGCTTCTCTTTCGGAAACCTGTTGCGAATTCAGCTTGCAAGCTTGTAGATTTGTCCTGACGGTGCGCCTTCATTGGTATCTCTATCCCACAAACCTCAGCTTAGTTCTCCCATTTTCTTCACCAAGACGACACGATCGCGAGCATTCCAAGACGAGAATCGTTTTTTTCAATCAAATTATGCGCCACGAGAAGAGGGAACCCAAAATACACATAGTAAAGGTATTGACGGATCCTCGACAGCAAAGTCTTTTAGTCCACTAAAAGTGAGACCCCCATTGAAATAAAACCAGTAACTCACCGTTTCAGTTCGTCCAGCCGTTCCTGTTCCGTTTCTATGTATTGGTCAATTACGGTGGTCACCTCCTTCTCTGCGCCAAGCATTCGTTGCATATCTGCGATTGCTGTGAAGAGATCAGCAGTACAACTGCCGAACAACAGCAGTAGGATCCCAAGACACCACATCTGAAAAGAAAATTAGCATACGAACATTGCCTGACGTAACTGTAACATGTCTCAGCAAATGTAGCTAACAGAGAGAAGTTCCTATCATACTTAAATCAGCGTCAGATTCCTCAAAATGTCAGATATGCGAGTTTTGATGCAGAATCACTGTATAGGAACGTCAGTGTCAAAGAAGCAATACAGGCGGTGCTAGAGCTCCTACGTCAACATCAGGAGATACATGTACATATTTGGTCTGACAATGAATTTTTGAAAGAAGATTATATGAAAGAGCTTCTACTGGCGTCATTGAAGTACAACATCTTCCAATTTGGCGGTGAGCTCTTCCCACAGAAACGCAGGCTGCCGATGGGTTTCAGGCCATCACCACTGCTAGCCGTTATGCATTGGGTCGTTCGAAAGAATATCTATGAATGCAGGAATACTGGTTTATCGGCGTTATATAGATGCCGTTTTCGTCATTGGGAGCATAACATCCTATCTGCAAACAGTGCTCGAAAGTCTCAATTTTTATAACCCCAATGTCCACTTTACCATGGAGCCACCTTCCCTTTCTCAATACCAAGGTTCGCCTTGCCCATGGCGCCAGAGAAATCGTGTGGTACAAAAAACCGATGTCGGAATATATTCCACTTCACTCTCGTAGCACACATCCTCTGTATATGAAGGTGAATGTGAGAAGTTATTGCCACGAAGCAGAAAATTTGCTCGAGAGATTTTCCAGAATTGGAGAAGAAGATTGCATCAGTATTGAGAGAAAACGGCTACAGAACGCAGGAAGCAAGATCTTGGAGACCGGTCCTTGTCGAGAACGGAAAATCGTTAGTGTTACCGTATATCGACAAAAACCACCGCTCGAGACTTGAACTAGGCTTCCAATGAAGCTGGTGCTTCGGCCCCTTCCACCCCACACCACATCTGAAAAGGCTCTTGATGTCATTCAGGATATTTTTTTAATGATAAATGCCCACTTGGATGCGCCAATATAAGGTAACAAAAAGGAAACAGCGATAGAAAAACCGCGACAAACAAAAAAAAAACATCGTAACAAAAAGAAACGTCTCAGGGTGGTGCGCTGATTCACTCTTACCCAGACACGCTAAGTAACTAGCACCAAAATCAGTTTGGCTCAGGTAAGAAGTGGAAGGTCGGATGATGTGTGAAATGCATGCTGATTTTAAGAATCAGGAAGCAAACGTAGGTGCACCCATAACTCAATAACCACAAAGCTGACTGCTCATGACAGCCATCTATGGCACCACAGAGGTTGAATGCCGGAGCTTCGGAACACGGGTACGCTGGCCGCCCCATAGAACCAGCACCAAGGACAGCCAACCTGGGAAACTGGAGGTATGAGCTCATAACGCATGCCTCTACACAGCACATCCAAAAACAAGACTGATAGCAGTAGTAACACATCAGAACTTTAACTTTAACGTAACAGTTGATCATCCTATGGACACCTACCCTATTTTCACTCCATCCCAGGTTTACGAAGCCATACTCAAGTGTCCCAGATCCTATTCGTGGACCCCAGATAACGCACCATTTACTTTCATTCTAAACACTGCGCACATAATTGCGGGCCCTTTGGCCTACATCTTTAACCAATCACTGATGCAAGCCGAGGTCCCTTTGCGATGGAAACACAGCTTTGTCACTCCAATCCTCAAAAAGCCACCGTCAAACAGATGCGAAAACTACAGACCGGTGAGCATAACGTCCAACCTTTGTCGACTTTTTGAGAGACTACTTAAACCTCATCTCGAATATCATCTTGAAAAAAATTCAATAATCCCGCAAGAGCAACATGGGTTCATCAAGGGGAGATCAACAGAATCCAACCTGCTTGAAAGTTTGAATGATTGGACCCTGATGCTAGATGAAAAGCGTAGTTGTGACATCATATATTTTGACTTCCAGAAAGCATTCGATCGTGTAAGTCATGAAAAATTAATTCGTAAATTCATATTATTGAAGTTCCACCCTACTGTGGTCCAATGGATCTCGAATTTCCTTAAAGGACGAACATTCCAAGTCCGAGTTGGAAAAAGTTTCTCTGAAGCTTTCCCCATCTCGAGCGGCGTACCTCAGGGAAGTGTCTTATCACCACTTCTATTCATCGTTTACATAGCAGACCTTCCATCCCAATTACAGATGGATGGAACTAAATGTAAAATCTATGCAGACGATGTTAAAATCTATCGGGAAGTATCTTCATTGATGGACATTGCTCTGGTACAGTGTGCAATTGACAGAATGACATTTTGGTGCAAAGAATGGCAGTTAGGTTTATCGCCAACAAAAAGTGTACACATGCGAATTGGATCTTTTGAAAACAATAATGTTTACAATATCGAAGGGTCACCAATTGTTCGCGCTAACAAAGTAAAGGACCTCGGATTCACTTACAATGACAAACTTGATTTTTCAGAACATTGGGCTACAATATCAAGAAACGCCCTGGGGAGAACATTTCAAATTTTCAAAGGATTAGCTACTAGAAACAAGGAGACTCTCCTTCTAGCTTATACCACCTACATTCGACCGCTAGTTGAGTCTGGAACCTCTGTTTTCAATCCATCTCAGAAGAAAGATATAGAGCTTCTGGAGAAAATACAAAATAACTTCTCTCGGAAGATTTTTATTAGGACTGGAATGGCGACATACTATACAATGCCTAGTGCGCAGAGGAGGAATGTGTGTCTTGGCATTTCCTCATTAGAAACCCGACGGTCACTGTTTGACGTATGCATGGTGCACAAGATTCTCAATGGAGTAATTAAAGTAAAATTGAATAGCTTTTTTACCTGGCTTCCATCGATCACTCGTGGTGGAAGAAATAAGATCACCTTTAAAAGGGCCAATACCTCCTTGCGATCTACATTCTTTACAAACCGCGCAGGTTCAATATACTTGAAGCTCAAGAAATGCGAGACATCGCCGCTCACACTCAAACGTTTCAAACGCAAATTCGCCGCCAAGTTATTGAAGCCGTAGTATGCCGTAAACTTCTTTCTTTTTCCCCATTCATGTCTCGGAAATCATCATCTATCATTACACCTATTCGTCTGGCTATTACTGTACTCCTATTACTTTCATTTATGTATGTTTACGTGTTTATTTATGTGTATATGACGTTTGCCTTAAGTGACGTAATAAACAAAACAAAACAAAACAAACAGAAAATATGATTTGAGACCATAATCGCACTTTTGGGGGGGGAGTGAGAATTCGTTGATACCGCTAGAAACAGAGCCGTGGGGGGGGGGGGGGGGCAAGAGGTGAAAAACCGTCCGCAAGAAGTAATCAAAACACTCGGAAAGTTTTAAAAAACAAGGATAGTAAATAGGACACGCTCAGAATTACACCATGCTTTTTTATATAATTACACCATGGGGACGAGAAGATACTAGCCCATGGTTATGCCGCAGGGCTGTGCGTAACTTATTTCTGTAATTTCGTAAATCGTAATTTTGCTAATTCCTATCAAATTGGAATTCGTAACTGATAGTGAGTAATAGGCCCACACATAGCCCAAACCTCATTCAGTGAGGAAACACTTCAGCACTACAGTGACGAGGTGTTTCCACATCGAAGGTGGTTTGAGGTTGGGTTTCAAAATAACTGTTTTGAGCAGTAAATGAAGAAACTAAAGTACGCAGACGAGGGATAGAAGTGACTCCAGTAGACAAAAGCCGCTAGCTTTTGTAGGAAGCTCTAAAATTAATCAAGCATCAAACCAGTCCCACATTTTACCCAACTTTTGAAAGCGAAAACATAGAGAATCATCGTCTTTCCAGAGGCAGTTCAGTGGAAGCCAGGGAGGGCTGCACTGTCGTGAGAAAAAATTAGTGGTTCGATAATTTTAGGCCGAATCCTACAGGGGAAGGATACTTTGATTAGTATGCCGTTCCAAAGGGATATACAAAAATTTGCAAAACCACTTTTCTACGCATAAATCGAATCTGCCATCTATATTTGTGAAGCTTCACTTTGAACGGAGTTACAAGCGTTCCTTCCCATACACATAGGTTTGTTGATATGAAGACAGGGTTCCGAGAGGTGAAAGATTTTTAAGATTCTAAAATGCAGAAAGGTGAAAGTTTCCTCTCAATCTCAAAAATAAACAATCTCTAGACTTCTCTTCTTTTGCATTTGACGCTTTTGAAAACCTTTTTGAAAAGGTACGCGACTCTGCAGCCATAAATTTCGTTAAAATTTCGCGAACCGATTCAGATTACAACTTTTCCTCTCGCAGCTTAATTGCCTCTAGAGACAGGCATCTATCAAAGGTTGTTTTGCAAACCCTAGTAAAACTCTTCATCGGATAGTGTTTTCAGGTTAGAAAAATTCTCCGATCATTCAGGAGATTTCAATACACGATATGAAAGTGTTCTGCTTGTAACATTCACACCGCTGGAGATGGATGTGCGGCGAAGGTTGATTTCGAAATCGCTAAATATCTACAATGAAGTTTATGTTGGATTCCAACCTTTATTTGCTCCATATGCCAGCCAAGTCATTAGGGTCGAGCCCCATATCTAATGTCTACATCTGGGTAAAATTCCTGTCCGCAGCAGGGCTGTGCGTAATTACGAATTACGGTTTACGATTTACGAATTACGGGCGTTTTTGGCAAATTTTTTACGATTTACGATTTACGAAATTTGGGACCAAAATCGTAACGAATCGTAACAAATCGTAATAAAACGTGAAAACGCGGTTAAATGAGCAAATCCAATCGGCGGTCTAGTACAAATATAAATTTAACACTTTCAATACGACACAACTTCAACACTTTCAAATTTAACACGCCCCTAATATTTGATTACTCTTCAAAATTTCAATTTTCGGTGAACCCGTACCCTTGCATGCCCGGCCGGTCGAAGTCAGCAGTAGGTCAGTCATGGAGAACTATAATCTCTGCCAACGCGTAGCTAGAAGCCTCCGAGGGCGCGGCCTGAAACGCCGCCCCATTCCATGTAGCGAGAATTTAAGGGTTTTAGCTACGATAGCTAAAACCCGCATATTCTTGTGTCGTTCGAACCACTGTTCTCTCTGACGCTAAACCCGTATATTCTCGCTATAATTTTGTAGCGAGAATCTACGGATTTCGCGACAGCCTGTGTTGAATTCAATCTCAAACCCGCGTTGGCTACGCGGAACGCAGGGATGCGGTTTGAACAGTGTTGGCACAGTCAACCCACGGATAACTTGACACTCTGTGGGTGGTCGTGGAGGGTGACCCCGTGTCGCTCTCTGCAAGACCTTGCAAAGGATAATTTTTGCCGCTGGTATGCTGCAGGCCGTGGGAAACGGCGATGCGCTCGATCGCAGCGGGGTCGTCTTTCTAGTACAGATAAAGACTGGGTGGGTCGATCGACCGTGTGCTGCAACGAGAATAAGCGTAGAATATGCGGGTGCTGTAGCGAGAATTTACGAAGAATATGCGGGCGCTGTAGCTAAAATTTCACCAACTGAGGCTAAACTTTCCGTAATTTACGTAAATTCTCGTGTCAAAATTAGACTAGATGCCTCCGAAACCCTGGGCATCTCTGGTTACCGTGTGAGGCATTTAGCTACGCGTTGGCGGAGATTGTTGATAACGAGCTTTAGGCATGACCAATCGCTCCCCTTCTCACCCTGACGGACCCAAACTTTTCCTTGCCCCAAGCCGAGCCACGTCGGTAGCTTCACAGCTATTTACTTCCATGGAATGCTCTTGCCACATGATGAACACCAGGGACGCGGACCTTTGGTGGAGCTGCAGTCTATATCGGACCGAAATTTCGGTCCGCAGTTGCAGACAACCGCTGTTGCAACACTTACTGCAAACAGAAGCATGCTGTGACCGCGAGGTCCTGACATGATTGAGATTCGTCCCAGCACCACTATCTTCTAGCTCTCTGTAAACTTTTAAAGCGGTCGCCTGCAGCTGCGGACAGCAATTCCATTCCCACATAAATAGACAGTAAATATGGGGCTCGGCTCTAGAGACCTGGCTGGCTCATGGAGCGAGTAAAGGTTGGAACCCAATATACCACCGGCAAGGATCATGAAGAGACTTTGCGTTCCCCATTGGAGGTTGGCGCAAACTCGGTGCACCTATGTTACGGCATGTGGCACCCAGTTTGCGCCAACATTCAACAGTGAAACGCGAAGTCTCTTCCGGTTCCATGCCAACGTTACACTTCGTTGCAGAATTTTGCGGAGATTTCAAAAACAACCTTCCCCACGCTTTCATCTTTAGCGGTAGAAAAGATTCAAACAAAAAAGTGGATTTTCGTGAATTCAAATCTGCCGTAATTTCATTTCTGCCGTAATCTGTAATTTCAAAACTTGGTTTGAAATATTTCTAAGAAATTATGGCTGCAGTCTCCTACTTTTTCAAAGAAGTTTTCAAATGTTTTAATGAGGAGCAAATTCTGAACGCAAAAGAAAAGAAGATGAAGAACCTAATTTTTGAAAGCGCAGATTTAGAGGGAGCCCTCAAACTTTTGCATTTCAGAATCCTCAACAACCTTCACCACTCATACCGCCGTCTCCATCTCAACAAACTTACGCTTATGGGGAGGAACGCTTATAACTCCGTTCACAGCAACGCTTTACAAATATAGAGAGCAGGCTCGTTTTCTGCGTCAAGAAGTGGTTTTGTAAATGTATATCCCCTTTGAAATGATCACCTTATCCAAGCATCCTTCCTTAAAGCTAAAACTATCCAACCGCAAATTTTTTCTCATCACAGTGTTGCCCTCCTTGGCTTCAACTGAACTGTGTTTGGTAGAGCGATAATTCCCTATGCTTTCGTATTCAAAAGTTGTACGAAACCTGGCACAGGTGTGGTGGTACTTAGAGGTTAAAGGAAGGGCAAAAAAACTAGGCCAATCATCCCAAGTTTTTCTGAGTGAGCTAGTAGTTCGTTAAAGGCAGCGTTCACGATAAGAATCATTTTTCTGTTTTCTTGCCTATCTTGAAACCGGTCCCATTCTGATTCCAGTGATGCTTCTAAAATCGTACAAAACCTTCTGGGAATGGAGTTATGGTTCTTCAAAAATTGAGCTAGGGAGGCATGGTGGACGAGTTGTCCGAGGCTTGTAACTTCCGTCTTTTGCAGCCAATGTATGCGAGCTGACCTGAGTAAAGAGAGAAGTTGAGAATGAAGGGAAGAACGGGGCTTTTGATCGGAAACCATCGCTCAACTCACGATTTCGAGTGTTCCTATTTCACGTCGAGGGGCGGAAAGGGGCGGGACTTGCCCACAGCGGCGGGGTTTGCCCACTTTTCTAAGCCGTTTTGCGGCTCCTGGATAGCTTTTCGTCCCGTTTTTTCGACGCTGTTCTGCTCCTAACAAGGGAACCACAATAAGTCATAGTGACCATTCCAAATGAAATGTACTTTTCTAGAACCATTTTTGGACGAAAAGTCCGAATATGCCTATCGCAGCTGCCTAGACCCACTCTGAAAAAAGTTATGAGCGTTTTTTAAAGCCTCGCGGCAAGGTAAGGGTACCCCCCATGGAATTTTTAGGGTGTTTTAAAATTTTTCTCCGCATTTTGCTAAAAACATGTACGTAGGGGTAATCTGGGGTGCTGAACACGAATCTGGGGTTCGCTTCTAGAAATTTTGAGGTTTACTGTAGGTTACGGTAGGTAATATGCCATTCAGAGGGCAAAACCTACCTCAATATTCCGATAATCGACAAATGGACATCGAATTCGTATTTAGCACCCCAAATAACCCCCACATAGAAACTTTGAGACAAATCTGAGACTTCGACCAAACTACCGTTTACCCACCGTAATCTACCGTAAGCTGACAAAAATCGATAAACTGACATCAGATTCGTGTTCAGCACTCCAGATAACCCCCACAGGAACGATTTGAGCTACATCTGTCGTCACATTCCGGAAATCATCAAAAGTTGATTTTGCCGTCAATTTTCTCTGCCAGTGGGAAGCTTTGAACAATTATAGTCGAAAACTTCGGAAAAACGACAAATGAACCTCAGATTCGTGATCAGCACCCCAAATAACCCCCCAGAACGAATTTTTAGTCGAATCTGGAAAATTCTTCTAAAACGCTTCGAGAGCCCTCTAATTGGGAAAAATAAACGCCCAACCGAAAATCCGTACTAGCCCTCTAATTGGGAAAAATAAACGCCCAACCGAAAATCCGTACAAGTCCAAGACGCTGTTAGTCTGCGCAAAGTTTGGAAAATGTTCCTTCACCCAAACTTCGCTTATTGGGGTAACACGATTATCAGGTCCGCTTCCGGAATTGCGTGAAAATAATGAGCTTGGAGGGTACAATAGGTACGAAAATCACAGAAAAAACGCTCATAACTTTTTTCAGAGTGGGTCTAGGCAGCTGCGATGGGCATATTCGGACGTTTCGTCCAAAAATGGTTTTAGTAAAGTACATTTGATTTGGAATGGTCACTATGACTTCTTGTGGTTTCCTTGTAAGAGCCACGAGAAGCGTTTGTCATGAAAAATTCGAGGATGAAGTTTATCGCGAACAGTGCCTTTAAATAAACTTAGAGTTTCCATTTTGTCTATTAAAGTCGTTCCTACCCCGCGTATGTGTACTGAATATTTATTCAAGTGCTGCTCCAAAAATGTCACTTTGAAACCCAACCTCCAACCTCCTTCGATATGGAAACACCTCATCACTGAAATGCTACGGTGTTTCCACATCGAATGAGGTTTGGGTCATGTGTGGGCTTATTACTCATTATCAATTACGATTTACGAATTACGAGGAATTTCAAAAATTACGATTTACGATTTACGATATTACAAAATTCAGTTACGCACAGCCCTGGTCCGCA
Organism: Aplectana chamaeleonis; assembly: GCA_029168955.1. Lineage (NCBI taxonomy): Eukaryota > Metazoa > Nematoda > Chromadorea > Rhabditida > Cosmocercidae > Aplectana > Aplectana chamaeleonis. The sequence continues at coordinate 161,754 of JAPDOI010001427.1, forward strand.
CTTTCAGACGACCGCTTTTGCAGCCTGCAATCGAAGATAGTCGTGGTGGGACGGAGATTAATCGTGCCAGGACCTCGTGGTCCCAGCGTGATTCTGTCCGCATCACATGTTGCAACAGCGGTTTTCTGCAGCTGCTGATCAGAAGGTTGCTCCGATAAAGATGGCAGCTCGACCAAATGTTCATCATGCCATGGAGATGCATGAATGTAGAGCTCGCCTCCACTAACCTGGCTAATATATGGAGCAAGGAAAGGTTGGAACCCATTAATGCATTTTAGCAAGTCAATGTGAGAAGCGTACTGAATCTCGTTATCAACAACTATGTTTCGCCATGACCGACCTACTGCTGACTGCGCGCGGCTGGGGTGACTGGTGTAAGGGTCAGGGGTTAGCGCGGATGAATATCAGGGACTTCCCCTTCCTCTCCGCCAGCGCGGCGCTCTGTAACTGTTAATCAGCACGATTTCAGGGACTTGAGCGCGGAGGAATATGAGGGACTTGCCGCTCGCAGCTTATCATGTTTATATCTGATACATTCCAGGGTGGATGTCTCTCACACAACGACCGATCACCACTTCAGTACTTAAAGGCACAGTCCAACCTCATAATCGTTTTCTGGTTTTCATGCTTATTTTGGAGAGAATTTTGGGCTGATCACAATAGTGTCTCCAGACTCGCTCAGAACCCTCTACGAACTGAGTTATGTCCACTCAAAGATTGTGAATTAGGACGGGGAAAAATTTGTGGACGAGTTGTCTCGGGCCTGATTTTCCAAGTCGTTCGCAGCCATCGCGCCGGAGCAGATCACAGTGTGGAGCTAGACCGATAACTAATGGAAGAACGTAGATTTGGTTCAAAATCTATTACGCTTATCTTCGCTATTCAGACAGGAACACTTGAAGTGGGCGGAGCCAATGGGTGCCGATTCGGGGGGCGGAGAGAGTGGGTGCTCGATTTTTCTCGCTTATTCTGAAGAGTTGAGAATCCGCGTTTGGCAGGGTTGTTACACACAGCGTCCAGGCCATGATATAAAGTTTAACCCACGAGCTTAGACTGTGCCTTTAAGCAGGGATCAGTCGTCAATCAACAACCATCGTTCCACGACCAATGGCTCGTCGACACCCCTGCTCGACAGGACCTGTTCCTGGGCTGTTTGCCCCGATACCACAACGCATGTCACCCCAGACCTGCCGTTCTGAAACCTCCCAGAGGTTTCCTTGAGCCGATCCATTCTTGTCCTGCTGTATCTTGGTCATAAACAATTATTCATGCTATTCTGTACCAACACGCTTCCACCGGTGGGCTATGACCCACGTATATGACTCTGGGCAACGTTTCACCTAAAATTGGCATTGGAAAGAATAATCAAATATAAGAAATATTAAAAAAGGGAAACTTCATACATGCTATACGCCGCATAAAACATTGTTTTTTCTGCCGCGTTTTCACTATTTGTTACGGTTCGTTACGATTTTGGCTCGAAATTTCGTAAATCGTAAACAAATTGCCAAAAACGCAAGTAATTCGTAAATTGTAAATCGTAATTCGTAATTACGTACAGCCCTGTTATGTAGCGATCATTCCACGCCATTGTGATACTGGAACAGTTCAACTAGGTCTTGAATAGAACGAGTCGAGCATTATATACATAGTTGTCAAAAGCCGGATTTTCCGATCACTCACATGTAACCATTCTAGAGCCAAGCATAAAAATAAAATGAGAGTACACTGAAACTGCGTTAAGACAAAAAAGGAACAAAAAAAAACTAAAATGCTGAACCATAAAGTCACAAATCAAAAATTCTCGCTAAACGTTCTCAGTTACCTTACTTAGAAACTTGGAGTAAAGTCGCACACTTCAACTTATACTCTCGAATACCTTGCCCTCTCCCTGATCCCTGTACTTCATGTGGCAAACGACCCACATTCTGCAAGTCCACAGTACACCAACGAGAAACCTCTCCAGCGAATTTTTCATAAAGTATTCTGAAGCCCTTGCTTTGAAAAATAGATTGGAAAGTCTCTCACTGAACCGCTTGAGAAGATTTCAATAGAGTTCGCATCACTCGTCAAGAGTGACCTGGGGCGGCATCAAGAAACCCGGTAGCGCGCGCCAGAACTGGCGCGGTTGTGCTGGCGCTAGAAGAGGCCCATAGCGCGCGCTTGCTTGCCTACTATCAAGAACCGGAAGGCTAGCTCGCGCCAATGCCAAGCGCGCGTTTCCCTTGGTGCATTGATCAGCAATAGGAAACGTTTGCTCACCTTTGAACTGTGTTATTACCAACAAAATTCTCAAGGAAGACTGTTTTTCAATTGTTCACGAATACGCGTTCAATCAACCACGAATACGGCGACGAAAAAAGGATTAGCACCACCTTTGCGAACTATTCCTTGCTTATAACTTTCTTGAAATTTCTGTAAAATCATCTTTAGAGTGTTGTAGGAGTGTGACAGTACATGAATAGTCCCTGCTCATAATTTTCTTCGTGCCTTGGGGGATTCTAAAAAGGGCGTGTTTATAGCTTCACCCATGTGTAAATCTTTTTTTTCGAGGTGTTTTCGAATTTCATCAGGGAATTTTCGAGATGTTCAAAAAACTTTTCTGAATTCCGCTCAAAAGTTCCAATTGGGGTAATCTCGGGCGCTGATCACGAATCGGGGATCCTTCTGTTGCTAGTCTGGGGGTTACTGTAAGTTGCGGTAGGCATAATGCCTACTAAGTTGGGCACCTATCTTAGTATTTCGAGCATTGACAAGTTATCCTCAAATCTGTGTTTGGCCTCCCACTTCTACAAGGAATTTTTGAGCCCAATCTGAGACTTGGACCGAGCTTTCGTATACCCACCGTTAAAGGCAGTGTTCACGATAAGAATCGTTTTCCTGCTTATCCGCCTATCTTGAAGGCGGTTCCACTCTGATTCCAGTGATGTCCTTGAAATTGTACAAGACCTTCTGGAAACGGAGTTATGGTCCCTCAAGAATTGAGCTAAGGAAACATGGTGGACGAGCTGTCCGAGGCTTGTCACTTTCGTCTTTTGCAGCCGAGGAATGCGAGCTGACCTGAGTAAAGAGAGAAGTTGAGAATGAAGGGAAGAACGGCTCTATGGTTCGGAAACCATCGCTCATCTCACGATCTCGAGCATTCATTTGTTCAAGTCGGTGGGCGTGGAAAGCGCATCTAGGTGTGACGAGCTGACGGGTGTCCAACTTTGGGGCCGTAGGGAACTGTTACGAGCTCATTTTTCTTAGTTTTTTCAACGTTAGGGTTGAGCTAGGCCCCGCAGCTGCCGATCTCCACCAAAAAAACAGACATGGTTTTTATCGTGGACACTGCCTTTAATTATTCGAAAGCCGACAAATGGTCATTGAATTCGTATTCATCACCCGAAATAACCCCCGCTCAGAAATTTTGAGTAAAATCTGAGACTCTGACGAAACTACCGTATACCCACCGTAATCTTCCGTAATCTGTCAAAAATCGATAAACGAAACCCGGATTCATGATCAGCGCCCCATAGAACCCACCTCGTAAGATTTCGAGTCAAATCTGGAAATTTTGAAAAACGCTTCAAGAGTCTTCTAATTGGTATAAATAAACGCCCAACCGCAAATCCGTACAAGTCCAAAAAGGTATCAGTCTGTGCGATATTTGGAAAATGTGCCTTCACACAAAATTTGCGCAGGGGGTAGTTTTGGGAGCTGAACACAATTATGAGGTCCCTTCCAGATTCTCCAAAGTTTAATGCTTGTTTCGGAAGGTACAATAGGTACGGAAATCCGGCGAAAAACGTTTATAACAGATAGGCGAAAACAGATCGTATTCTACGCTCGAAACGGTAAGAAACGTTTATTTCATCTAAAAGACAGGCTGACTAGAAGTAGTTCCATTGTCAGAGAAAACCCCGTACCAGCACCCGAAATAATCTCTAGAAAGCCAATTCCGAAAAACATTGGTTTGGAACACCCCGAAAGTTGCCTTTTGGTTACGGATTTTTCAAAAAGCTAAGAAAAAGCTCGTTTTTTGAATCCTCCGAAGCATAAGCGAGTTTTGAGCTCTGATTGTTTATGTACTGTTGCACACCTGCAACTGTCAAAGCACTGTTTTTTCACTAGCACGAAATCCGGAGCAGGACCTAGTGAGGCACACTCAAATGCTCATTAATACATCGTTTCATTAATATTCTCACACTTCGGGTTCACAAGTTATTTAATCGCTGTTCAAAACGAGTCATTGAAGCGGAATAATTCAAAGAAAAACCTGAATAGGGGACATAAGGAAAGAATATTGATTTCTTCTCACACAAACGACAGGGTACTAAGCGTTTGAAAGATTGGAACGGATGTTTAGAATGGGAAACGACGTGGAGTCGTTCGCGCACCACTGGTAGCGCGCTTCGTGTAGAGCGCTAGCGGTAGCGCGATTTCAGAGGGTCTGTCGCGCTTCCCGTAGCGCGCCTTGCAAATACTTGATATCAAACAGCGCTAAGATCTCCACGATAGCGCGTTTGGGTCATGCCAAGCGCGTTTGGGCTATGCCAGGCGCGTTTGTGCTGTGCCAGGCGCGTTTAGGCTATGCCAAGCGCGTTTGGGCTAACAAGGGAACCACAATTAGTCATAGTGACCATTCCAAATGAAATGTACTTTTCTAGAACCATTTTCGGACGAGAAGTCCGAATATGCCCATCGCAGCTGCCTAGACCCACTCTGAAAAAAGTTATAGGCATTTTTTCTCCGATTTTCGTACTTATTGTACCCTCCAGAAAGTGCATTATTTTTACGAAAATCCGGAAACTGACCTCATAATCGTGTTCAGCGTCCAAAACTACCCCACTAAGCAGAGTTAGGTTGAAGGAACATTTTCCAAACTTTGCGCAGACTAACAGCGTTTTGGACTTGTACGGATTTTCGGTTGGGCGCTCATTTAAACCAATCAGAGGGCTCTCGAAGCGTTTTAGAAAAATATTCCAGATTTGACTAAAAAATCGTTCTGGGGGGTTATTTGGGGCGCTGATCACGAATCTGAGACTGATTTATCGATTTTCCGAAACTTTCGACTGTATTCGTTCACATATTCCCATCGGGGGAGAATTTGATGGCAAATTGCGACTTTTGACGATTTCCGGAATGTGACGACAAATGTAGCTCAAATCGTTTTTCTGGGGGTTATTTGGAGTGCTGAACACGAATCTGATGTCGGTTTATCGATTTTTGGCAGCTTACGGTAGATTACGGTGGGTATACGGTAGTTTGGTCAAAGTCTCAGATTTGTCTCAAAGTTTCTGTGTGGGGGTTATTTGGGGTGCTGAATACGAATTTGATGTCCATTTGTCGATTATCGGAATATTGAGGTAGGTTTTGCCTCCTAAATGGCATGTTACCTACCGTAACCTACAGTAAACCTTAAAATTTGGGCAGCAAACCACAGATTCGTGTTCAGCATCTCAGATTACCCCTACATACATGTTTTTAGCGAAATCAGGAGAAAAATTTAAAAACACCCTAAAAATTCCATGGGGGGTACCCTTACCTTGCCGCGAAGCTTTGAAAAACGCTCATAACTTTTTTCAGAGTGAGTCTAGGCAGCTGCGATGGGCATATTCGGACTTTTCGTCCGAAAATGGTTCTAGAAAAGTACATTTCATTTGGAATGGTCACTATGACTTATTGTGGTTCCCTTGTAAGACAAGCGCGCGCCTGCATAGTTCTTGATTGCAGATTGCGCTATGCCGTCCCCAAAGCGCTTTCGCGCTAGTTTTGGCGCACACTACCTCGATTCTTAATGCTGCCCCTGCTTTACAGCATTGACTTTGTCGTACTGCGAATGATCTTGAACTTTTTTTCAAGATAAAATTGTGCTTTTTAGCTTTCTTCATGGGGTTTGGGCTTACGGCTGACCTTTGTAGCCAAGCGGTCGACATGAGTGTTCCGGAATCACTCCTGTTTTGAACGCCCGATATAAATGGATCGATGCGTTTTCCTATCTCATGCTGGAGTCGCTGACATCTTCGATTACGAAGAACGGAAAGTAGTTGACTGAGCAGTACTTCGTGGTACTTTTCTGAGTTCATTCTTGCAAATGCAACGCCGATCTCATTACAACTGCTGAAGACGGCCTGCACCATCACGCTGCCTTCTCCTATAGGCTGACGTGTGCCGGCTCATTACTAGGCTCCCTCCAGTGAAGTCTTCACCACCAGGACCATCCAAAGTTAACTTCTTCTCGTTGGAGAAGATGACCGACAGTGTGTTTGTAAAAAACTTTTTTTTAATCGGAGTGCCTTGATCGTATCGCTTTTTCTCATTTTGTGCTCCAGTCAGACCATGCAAACTAGAGACAGGCAATCTATAATTATTCGAAGATGGAGATCTTCAGTGAGACCATCGAGTGCGAGGAGAGAGAAAAAGCTCACTACGGCTTCGATAGCTTCGCGGCGAGTTCGCGCCAAAAACAGAGTAGTGATAGAGGGACTGTTTGGACATCGTCAATTTCAAGTATGTAAAGTCCACACAATGTGTAGTTAAAGGAAGTGTCCACGACAAAATCGCTCTCCGAGTTTTCACCGGAAATCGAGAGGTTCGAGCCCTATTTAACTAGAAACGTTGAAAAAACGGCTAAGAACGATTACGAACGAGCCCTATACGGCCCTGATTTGAGTGTTCCGCTCAAGCAACGCCCACTCCCTCAACGGCTACCGATAAAGTTGTCCAAATCAAAATTTAACTTTGAGAAGGTAGTCGATCATCAGATGGGGTAAGTTTAGTTAAAGGCAGTGGTCACGATGAAAAACGTCATCGAAATAACTACAAAAATCAGCTTAGATCGAAAACAGCCGAAAAACTAGGAAGGTAGAGCGGTGAAAAACGGGCTAGAATTAGATTTTCTAGGGCCCAAAAAAGCCAACTCGTGCACACGTGCACAGCGGCGACCAAAAAGATCGCAGCCTCATGCCGAGCAGTCAAAAATCATCAGCATTCAGAGGAAGAAATAAATGCAAATTTACCTAATAAAAATAGTTCATCAATGAAAGAAAACACTCCAGTCAATATTCTTGACTAGATGTGTACATAAATCCAAAGGTTCATTGATTGGAATTCAATTTTAAGCCAGCTGATGTTCTTGATGTAAGGGTCATCGATGCCGAAAATGTGTAGTGGGCTCGTCCACCATCAAAAGACAAGAAATTTCAGGCTTCAAATTTGGCCCAAAACAGTGGTTTTTTTCGCGATTTTTTCTTAGAGGTCCTACTACTCGAGACCCATAAAAGGGTTTAGAGAGAAAAAGACGTCAAGCATATTTGATCGCGACCACTGCCTTTAAAGGCAGTGTTCACGATAATCATCGATTTCGAGATAAATCGTTAAATCGATTGTTTTGCATCCGAATACAACTTAAATGACGAAGAAATCAAGAAAAACACCCAAGAAGGGCACCAAATCCCTTACTCTCATCTCACCTTTTTACTCTCACTGGAACTGTTCGTTTGACAATGTAATATTTTGTGAACCCGTCTTCTGCAATCCTCTACTTTCTGTTGCTCCGCTCTTTCTTTCGGACCCTAGCTAATACTGTTATGCCTGAAATATTTTTCCATTTTTTGATTAGCCCCATTCTTTACCGGTGACAACCACCAACATGTTCATTCAATCGGACAACTAGTCCAGGGGAGGTAATAATGTCACTGGAATAAGACGTTTTAGAACGTTCCTCGCCGTTTCTTCGTAATTTTGGTAACACTTGGTTGCCAACGCATTGTTTTGGGTGGAAAACTCGGTAACGAAAGTCATCGTGAACACTGCCTTTAAGTGATGTGGAGTATAGCCCACTGAATGTATGCCTTTTCCTTTAAAGGCAGTGTTCACGATGATTTTCGTCCCCGAGTTTTTCACATAGAACAATGCGTTGGCCCCCAAGTGTTACCAAAGCTACGAAGAAACGGCGAGAAACGCATTAAAACGTCGTATTTCAGTGACATTATTCTATAACATGGACTAGTTGTCCGGTTGGATAAACATGTTCATGGTGGTTGTTACCGGTGAAAAATTGGGCCAATCCAAAATAGAAGAATATTTTATGCAAAACAGGATTAGTTAGGGTCATAAGTAAAAAACCGAGCAATAGAGAGTAGAGAATTGCAAGGGACAGGTCCACAAAAGAAGTCATTGTCACAGCAAACACTTTCTGTGATACTTAACATGCGGGGTGATATTTAAAGGCACTGTTCACGATAAGAATCGTTTTTCTGTTATTTCCGCCTATCTTGAAAACGGCCCCATGCTGTTTCCAAAGATGTCTATGAAATAGTACAAGACCTTCTGGGAACGGAGTTATGGTAACTCAAAAACTGAGATAAGGAAACATGGTGGACGAGTTGCCCGAGGCTTGTAACTTCCGTCTTTTGCAGCCGATGTATGCCAGCTGACCTGAGCAAAGAGAGAAGTTGAGAATGAAGGGAAGAACGGGGCTAATGATTGGAATGCATCGCTCATTTTACGATCTTGAGCATTCATTTGTTCACGTCGGTGGGCGTGTGTTGCGCTTTTGGGGTTTGCCTTGCGCTCGAAGTGGCAACTTTGGGCTCTTTTGGAGCTTTTCCTGGCTCGTTTTCATGCGTTCTTTCGACATCAACGACCCTCCACTACCCATTCCTAGGGAAAACTGAAACACATTTTTTTATCGTGAAGACTGCCTTTAAGGATTTCGTGTACTTCTGGTGCGTTTTTGTCAATTTCTACGTCATTTCAGTTCTACCCGGGGCCCACTTAATCAATATAGCGAATAATCTCAAAATTGATGATTATCGTGAACACTGCCTTTTACTGGGTTTTCCAGTTATTTACGGATCAGAGGCGGTTGAACGGAGTGGGCGATGCGTGAGCGGAACACTCAAGTTTAGGGCAGTATAGGGCTCTTCTGTGCTTGTTCCAACCCGTTTTTTCAACATTATTAGTGAAGTTGGACTCGGATCTCTCGATTTCCGGTGAGAACTCGGAAACTGATTTTATCGTGGACACTGCCTTTAATTTACCCACGACGAAGTTTTCGCTCACTGGAGGTTGATCTTGTTCCTTCTTTCGGATTTCCCAGTTGTTTTGATATCTGTGGCTGTGACCAACAAAATCAGGGGTGATATAGTACAACAACCAGCAGGGATGCTGAAGGAGAGTGAATGCGGAAATTCATTAAAATACGTGCGCTCCACGGATACCCGTCACCTCTCGTGAACTCTCAAGCGAGTGGCAGAGTTTCCCACGTAGCCACGTCAGAATTCGGCCTCTTCGCGGCAAAACTTGCAAGTCCTTACAGCGCATCACTCTATGAATTCCAAATAATCTACCAGAAACCCAATGTTAGGAAACAGCGCACCTCAATCTAGCAGACCTCCCCCCGAACCTTTATATTCGGAGACTTCTGAAAAAAGATCTCTGGGCATTTACATAGTCCCTTCAACTCCTGTCACTTCGGCTTCTTTTCAGCTGAGAGCCTCGTTCAGTGATCCCTGAAGTCAAAACGGTGGACGACGCACGAGTGAAAACGCAAAATGTGAACACGGCTTTGATATTAGATCTAGCCGAGGTTTCAGAGAGTTTGTTTTTGATAAGGATTTTGAACAGTACTTTTATTTATGGTTGATAGCGCCGAATTCGACGAGTAAATAATTGCTGTACTAATTTTCTTTGCTCAGTAAACTTTGTTTGCCAAAAGTGACTCTCGAAATTTTAACTTGGAAAAAATTAGAGCCCTTCCCTCCCTTTCAGACCTTTTCTAGAGGAGGTTGAGAAATAGAGCCCTCGGGGGGTCGTTCAGAGGAAACATGGTATACTGAAAACCGGTGCATAACGTCGGCATGGATCCTGACGAGACTTCGCGTTCACTGTTGAAGGTTGGCGCAAAGTCGGTGATGTGTGCTATAACAAAGGTGCACCGAGTTTGCGCCAGCCTTCAACAGTGAACGCGAAGCCTCCTCACGGTCCATGCCGATTATACTTCGGACCGAATTATATTATTCGAAAAATAAACGAATGACTTTTCGAATTTCGAATCATTCAAAATTCGAAATTCGAAAATTTTGAAAACGGGCTTTCAAATAATATTCAAAACTCGATTATTTTGAAAACGGGCTTTCAATTAATATTCGAAATTGGAATATTTCAAAATCAGACTTCCCAATAGTATTCGAAATTTGAATATTTCAAAAACAGACTTTCGAATAATATTCAAAATTCGAATACTTTGAAGAGCATATTCGAATTTTTGAAATTCGAATAATCGAAATGCACAATCATACTTTCATTAGAAGTTTGTTTTTCTGATCGACCTTTGAAAGCACACTTCGTCAAAGCACCATCTTGACCTATTCATCCAACGCCTGATTCGGGGATAGCGCACGCCTGGATCGCGTGAAATATTTCGTCACCGTATTACGTGCTCCATCGGGGGATTGGCTGGCTTGAACGGCCAGCCAATGCAAGCTGTTTTTCTCTATTTTTCCCCATTTATTATGTAGCTGCCAGCCAGATATAGAGAGTACCAGGGTTTTAGCTTCCGAAACCCTCCCTTTCCCAAGAAACAGTTTCTTGGAATACGTAGGGGAGCGATTGAGCTAACTGATCTATGGTTAGATCCGCGGCCTGTTTCCTCAAGAAAAAACATGTAAATTCAAATCGCGGCTGGCGTGGCGGTTTAAATCTCAATCTCTGAGAATTAAACCGCCGCGCCAGCCGCGGTTTGAATTTAAACGTTTTTTCTTGAGGACACAGGCCACGGACCTAACTATACAATGACTGCTCCAAAAATACTGACTTCGAGTGGTCATAATGGGTTGCGTTTAGCGAATTGATTTTTATTGATTTCTGCACTTTCTGAGCTTAGACAGATTCGGTTTTGAGATTGGAGCGAATTTGGCCAAAACATCGATATTCTAATGCAGTAATGCTAGTGAAACATTTCAAGACTAATAGAATGCAACTCGAGGGATAATTTTTTTTCATCAAAAACCTGAAAATGAGCTACAGAAAAAAAAGAAGACATAAGGTGCCTGAAAAATGAAAAAAAAGAGAAATTTGCAGCGGTTTTTCCCAACTCAGCCCGCCTCTGGGAAAACTCGCCGCGAAAATGCCGAGAAAATACCGCTACTCTCGACTGTGCCGCGATAGCACCACGGCGGATCCGCGATCATCACTGCGCCGAGACGATTCAGTCTTAAGCCTCAAGAACTCCGCGACTGACCCAGTGAATGACAGCTCAAAACTAATTTTTAAAATCGAAGCTATAATTTTTGAATTCGAGAAAATCTATCCGAAAAATTGAAAAAAATTATTCGAAAATTCGAAAAAAAAATGTTCGGAAATTCGAAAAATTGAATTTTCGATTATACAGCGCGTTCAGAAAGTATAGGGACAACCCCGGAAATCGAGGTTTCCAATCAAACTTTGTGTTTGGTGATCAGTACGGTTCATCAATGAATTCAGCATCATGGAAAACCTGTGTTTGATGGTTTATGTAACAATTGTGAAATTTTGCAAGATTTTATCTCAACTTTTAGAATTTTTCGCCATTCAGAAAGTATAGCGACACCCTTCGAAAATTCAGATTTTTCAATCCAAACAAAATTTCCCGTTGCAAGTTCGCTGCATAAACTCAAGATGAGTACATGTGATATCTTTATTCCTAAAATGGCTCGTGGTACTGCTCTAACTGCAGCTGAACAAGCTCAAATTCGTGCGCTCAGCGTTGCCGGGTTGAACCAACGTCGAATCGCTACCCAGCTCGGAAGATCTGTCAACTGTATCAACCAGTTCCTGCGAGATCCAGATTCCTACGGTACTGCAAAACGTACTGGACTGCCGAAGAAGGTCAGCAATCAAGATTCGCGGAGAATTATTCGGCTTTGCTCCAACAGCACACTGTCGCTGAACCAGATTAAGTCTGAATTATCGCTCAGTGTTTCGAAAACGACAGTCTGGAACACCATAAATGGCGATAAAAGCATTGTCCGACAAGTGATGAAGAAGGCCCCGTCGTTATCTGCAAACCATAAAGAGGCTCGACTTGAATTTGCAAAGAGGAACATGGCAACTGATTGGGCAAAGGTAAGGCAGTCTCATAAAATCCGGAAAAAATCGAGAAATGACGCAAGAAAATTTTAGGTAATCTTTTCCGACGAGAAATTTAATCTTGACAAACCGGATGGTGCTCGATCCTACTGGCGAAATCTGCGCAAGGATCCATTGATTATCAGCAGACGGAATTTCGGCGGTGGCTCGCTGATGTGTTGGGGAGCATTCAGTAGCGAAGGTGTTTTGGAATTGGCCTTCACTTCTTGTCGCATGAACTCTGAGGAATATCAAGAAACTCTTCGCACACATCTACTGCCATTTTTGTCCGGAACACGACGTCAGCGTTTCACTTTCCAGCAAGACAACGCGGCGGTACATGCGTGCAGGTCTACAAAAACCTGGTTTCTACGTCATCGAATCCGTTTGTTGGAATGGCCCGCGTGTAGTCCAGATTGTAACCCGATAGAGAATATCTGGGGCATACTTGTGCGCCAGGTTTATGCCAACAAAAAGCAGTACAGAACGGTAGATGAGCTGAAGGTCGCTATCCTCGAAGCGTGGGCCAATCTGGATGAAAACGTCATCGCCAATTTGATCAATTCTATGCCAAAGAGAATTTTTGAGATCATTGTTAATGGTGGTGCAGCTATTTAATTTTAGATTGTATGTTTAATTCTTTCTTGGTTCAATAACTTCTGTTTTTGTGTTGTGTCCCTATACTTTCTGAACGGCGAAAAAACCTGAAAATCGAAACAAATTCTTGTAAAATTGCTCAGCTGTTATAGAAATGAACAAATAGAGGTTTTTCACCTTGTTGAATTCATTTATGAACAGTATTGATAGCCAAATATAACATGATTTTGAAAACCTTGATTTTCGGGGGTGTCCCTATACTTTCTGAACGCACTGTTTTCGAAAAATTGAAAATCGAAAAATCTGTTTTTCGAATATATTCGAAAATCCGAAATTCGAAAAATTTGATTTTCGAATATATTCGAAAATTTGAAATTCGAAAAAAATGGTTTTCGAATTTATTCGAAAAACTTGATTTTCGAATTTATTCGAAAAATTTTGCGATTTCGATCAAGTATAATGCCGATGTTACACTTTCGAGGACAGTGCACTAACGCGCTAACTCCTTTCGAATGAGATTTTTGTCTCGATTGTTTTTGTCTCGAAAAGTACATACATATTCTGATCAAGATACAGCTTTCATCTAATTACTAAAAAAACCATTAAGAACTTCTCCCCTCTGGTAATGACGACTCCGTCGAATTGTGAGGTCGATGAAGAATATTTGAATATTCTGATAACTATTCCAATCTTTGAATAAATATTGGAGTACGCCGACATCTGAGTTTTGCGTTCAACTCAGCTACTTGTGACATCTTGTGATCATTTTCCATGCCATAAAAAGGCATTAAAACATTCCAAAACATCAAAGTGTTGAAGAAATCATTCGATTCCAATAGCGTATAAATTTTTCGAATTAAATACGGATTCATTCACTCGAAGTTTTTATAATCACGATTTTCGATTTATTCATTCATTCGAGACTTTTGGGAAGCCAACATTTGAATCCATTCATTTATTCGAAAAGTTTGAAAGATCAAAATACGATTTATTCGTTCATTCGGCAGCTATAGAAAAACGCAATATTCGAAAAATTAATTCATTCAAAAATTGGAAAACACGATATTCAAAAAAATTCATTCATTTGAACATTTTGAAAAATCAAATTTTAGAGAAATTTACTCACTTGAAAATTTGAAAAATTCAACATTTGAATTATTCATTCATTTAAGTGAAATCTAGGAAAACCAAAGCATGTGACTAGGAACGGACAAGCTTCATTTTAAAAAAATCCTCTATACTTATTCTACTCGGGTACAAAGAATTCCAAGAAGAGGGAGTACTAATTTTTTTGTCTGAAGAAAATAATATTTAGAAATTCAAACTCCTGTTCGTCGCAATTTCTGGTAGAAGTACAATAAGGTTAGACGGCGGTGATGAGCTACAAAGCGGAACTTCCATCACGGACGGGGTCAAGGATATCCTGTACATCATATACAATAACGCCTGCCCTGAGAACAATACAATTCGAAAATGCAAGAAATACAAACAGAAACCAAACAATCATTTCTGTAGTACATGAAGAAGAAGTTGACAATATGAAATATAAGAAAACTTGGAGAAATGTGTTTTTGAAGGAGGCTCCCTCAGAGATTCGGTACTCTTTCTTATACGACATTTTGTCCTTTCTTGTGTTGTATTACGCATGTTAACTCATTCAGACGAAGAAATCAATTCTGGCGATGGCCGACTGGCGCACGTTCCTCCCGCATACTTCTCTCAAAATCCACCCCACCCTTTGTATACCCCTTCTTTTCAAAAGCACAACGGAAGAATGCGAAGCAGTCGCAAACAGTTATTCATGGGTTTAGAAAATGCTTCCCTTTTAAAAAAATATGTTTTTGAAGGCATGAGTGTCACACATTGAGAGCGATAGATGCGAACCTGGTCAGGGTCAAGAGAATCTGGTTGGCTGGGTTGTGCGCTAATAGCAGAAGGGACACCAACAACCGCAACATAGGAAGAGCGCCCTTGGTTTTAGCTCATACTGCACCTCCCCCTTTTTCTACGAGAAAACCTAAACAGGCAGCAGCGACTGTTTATCCATACGTGTTCCATCACATTGTTTTGCCATTGGAGGTGTTCCACGAGTTTTGTCATGTTTCAACGTACCAACTTCCTACGTATTCAGTGCGATAAGCGAAGTGGATAAACGGTCGCTGCTGCCTGTTTAGGAAGCCCCTTTTTCTACTCCACCTTTTTTTTAAATTTCCTTGCAAACCTACGTTTCGGAGAAGAGAGAAGTGGCAGCGTGCGCGCAAAAAAACCGTGTTCAATTTTTTTCTATTTTGTACAGGTGAGCCTGCCAGGATGTGATATATGTATCGCCAAGAAGCCACCCAAAACACTCTAATTTCCGAGAAAAACGCTTGAAAATCCCGGAGCATCCAGCTTCCTTTTTCACGTCTGTCCGGTGTGTCTTGCGTAATGCACAAACACCGGAAATTTGAACGTCTGAATTGGTTTAGCCCCCTTTAGCTTCTTAGGTGCTAAATGATCGACCGAGAAAACGCCTTTTCAGACCACTGAACTATTTTCACGAGGCTATAGCATTATGAATACGCAGCGATGAGATCTCAAGCTTTGCCAACTATCTCCACTTCGTTAAGAGATTGGATTAAGAAGAAAAACCCAAGTATGGTTTTCTGGGCGGACGCTGTCTTTAAGAATCAATGGAAAGTGTTCAATTTGGTAGCCAACAGACCGTTTCACTCCTAAAATGAACATACAATGTCTTTATCCTGATAACACCATCAAAATATCGCAGCTTCGGGAAGCATTATTACAAACAGTGTAGTCCGATCAAAACAAGATGTCAAACATAAATAGAAAATTCAATTTCGGGTAGATTCGGAACCATTTGCTTTCCAACGGAAGAGTTCTTTTCACGAGTTCCGAATTTCGCCGTTTACCGAGACTTTGATCTCGAACGTTTTTGTTTCCTTTATACATAGGCAAAACGATCGCAGGAAACGCCGTATTCCGGCTATCCATTAAAAGTACTAGTGAAATTCTAAAATAATTTCAATGTTTATCATTTCCGCTGAAAAAGTTTAGAGAGCTCACCAACGAGAAGGGAAAGCGAGTCCTAAGATTAGCTGAATTTTCATTATTGGCAGGTATACATTGGATCCGATTCATTACGGAAAACTGCAGAAACTGGTCCTCACCTTCGGACTAGTGCTTGAAGAAATGATTGTTTTTTCAATCGAAACTCATTATAACATCCACGCAGTGACAAATTTCTCGCCTACTTGATACTGAGTGATGGTAAACTGAAGGTTATTTGAAATAATTCTAATATCCGAAAAAGATAGGATGATTTTGATATTCTTGTCACAGAATCTCCTAGTCACTTGAAAGTTAAAAGGCAACATTTTGCATTTTTAGTCCAGATCATGTAAACATAAACCTTTCTTTTCAGGATAATTCAGAGAAGAGCGATTTTTGCAGTTATCCTGAATGAGTCGGATCTAATGTATGCTAGCAGGGAGTGGACTACTGCTATTTCCTGACCCCCTATTGCCAAACATGAGACAATTTTAAACCAGCAGGGCAGGGAAACCAAAGCGCTAAATTCTAAAATGATTTGCGTCCAGTCATGCAACACATTTCTTTTTCCCCCAAGCGAGAACTAGAGAATCGACTGAAATGTACACGAGCAGGAAGCTGCAGTAGAGTATGAAGGTGAGAAAAGATGATGTAGTAGCGAAGGCTAGTCCGGTCATGGTCGATCGCCAGAACCCGGCGAAAGCAGTTTGCGCACACTGGAGACGCAGAATCGAGTTCGCCAGAGCTGATGAATGCGTGCGCTAACAGCCAATGCTGTGGCTGACCTCTGATTCCGCCTGTTCAAACCTAAAAACTATCGCCGATTTGTCCACAAATTAGATGCGACTTCATGGGCAAACTTTCATTCAGCGCACTAAATTTTGACTCTTCATCATGAATTCTTTGCATACCACTCACTATGTTTGGAACATAAGCGTTAGAAAACGAAAAGACTGCGAAATTTCATGGAAAATACGGAGGATCAGGCTTCTATTGGATCCGACATTTGCGAAAACTTGAAATACAAATCAAAGATGAACAACACAAGGGAAACTTCGAAACAACGCGGAATTCCCTACCCGGAGGAGGCACATGGAGGTTTCACCCAAGCACCATGTAACCCATTCAATCGCGAAATATCGTCCCCTTGTGAGCGACTAAGGAGAAGAACAGTTAAAAGTCAATTGAGGAGGAGCAGAATCGGAGAAAACCCATCGAAAACTGAAATTAAGTGACCTTGCCGGCCGTCAGAACGAATAGCCATATTAAATTGCAGACCTGTTCGATGTCAGGTATTGGATTTAGAGTGGATTAGATTTATTTATTTATTTTACGCATTTGCCGGCGTGCTCAAAAACTACAAAACAGCAAGTTAAAAACATGGAAATGATTACAAAAACCAAGAAAAATTTAGAGCAACGCTTCAACAGCCGATCACAAGACCACTATTCTGATAAGAGAATAATCTAAAAGGTCCAGTTAAACAAAACAACTACTACTAAAAGGAGACAGTACCTAAAGTTAGGAGCCATCACAGGTTGTGGGGCAGTCAGGAACAAAAAACCGAAGTAGTGCTAAAAGCCTGGAACCAATCAATCATACCATTACGGGAAACAAATTCATAGCAATTCATATACTATTCGAGTAACTGAGTTGAACGACCCTACCCACGCGGCTTTCTAGGATGCATATGGTCCTCCGACCACTGTTAGGTATCTGGGCGATGTATCTTAAAGGCAGTGTTCACGAAAATCTTCGATTTTGAGATTAATCGCTAAATCGATTGTTTGGCCCCCGAGTAGAACTGAAATGACAAGGAAACCGAGAAAAACGCACCAGAAGGGCACGAAATCCTGAAGTATCAGCCCGCCTCTTAAAGGCACAGTACACCCTCAGATATGAATTTTGAGATTTTCATGTAATTGTGTAGAAGGGCCCTCCTGTATAACACGTGCCAAATGCCAGATCTCATTTCCTCCAAATAAGCGAGATATAAGCGACCACCACAGGCCCGACCCCCTTCTGCTCACCACCACACAGGCCCGACCCCTAACAGATTTTCGAACTCGATAGCGGCTCGATGGGTGGATGAATTTCAACAAGTCGTCGTTCTTCAGTCCCTTACCGGACTGTCTCCTTATCCTGGCTTTCTCTCACGCAACGATTGCGAATGAAGAGAAATACAGCCCTGAGACCACTCGTCCACCAATTTTTCACCCTCAAAATCTAGGCTTCTTTGAAGAGCCATAACTCTGTTTAGAGGGGGTTTTGGACGATTTCAGAGATACCACTGTGATCAGCGTGTGACTCTTTCGAAGATAAGCATGAAATCTGAAAATTAATTTTTTGGGTGTCCTGTGCCTTTAAGTATCAATGGAACTGTTCGTTGCGACAATGAAATCTTTTGCGGACCCGTCCTTTGCAATTCTCCAATCTCTATTGCTCCGTGCTTTCCTTCGGACCCTAACTAATACTGTTTTGCCCAAAATATTCTTCCATTTTCGATTAGTCCCATTTTTTACCGGTGACAACCACTGTGAACATGTTCATCCAACCAGACAACTAGTCCAGGCCATAGAATAATGTCACTGAAATAAGACGAATTAGTGCGTTTCTCGCCGTTTCTTCGTGATTTTGGTGACACTTGGTGACCAACGCATTGTCTTGAGTGGAAAACTTGGAAACGAGAATCATCGTGAACACTGCCTTTAAGATAGTTCCAAATGTCAGCGGTCGATAGGCGTACATGACAGGTTAAAGGCAGTGTTCACGATAATCTTCAAATTTGAGATTATTCGCTATATCGATTGAGTGGCCCCCGGGTAGAACTAAAATGACGTAGAAATTGAGAAAAACGCACCAGAAGTACACGAAATCCTTAAGTATCACCCCGCCTCTTAAGTATCACAGGAAGTGTTTGTTGTGATGATAAAACGTTTTGTGGACCCGTCTTTTGCCATTCTGTGCTTTCTGTTGCTCCGTCCCTTCCTTCGGACCCTAACTAATACTGTTTGGCATGAAATATTTTTCCATTTTCGACTGACCCCATTTTTCACCGGTGACAACCACAATTGACATGTTCATCCAACCGGACAACTAGTCCATGTTATAGAATAATGTCACTTAAATACGGCGTTTTAATGTGTTTCTCGCCGTTTCTTCGTAAGTTTAGTAACACTTGGAGGCCAACTCATTGTTTTATGTGAAAAACTCGAAAATGAAAATCATCGTGAACACTGCCTTTAAGGCAAATCCGTTCCTAGTTGCAGGCCTCTACACCTTACTTGAGATAGGCAGAAACTTGATAGATGATGGAAGAAGAAATATATGGATCCAATCCACAATGGTAGCGACGCGGCTTAAACGCGAGACATGGGATGGAAAACTCGGTCAGTGATCCCGGCTCAGCTAAATACGTTGCCATGTGGACATAAATAAACAGCCGACAAAACAACGTCTGCCACGAAAAGGAACCATCACAATAGCCAGCACTTGCTTAGAACAAATTGGAGTGACACTGGATAAACCATTTATCAACTGCCAGATACAAAATGAAGGAAACCGAGCAGAGATATAACAAACACCGACGAGTAGGGTAGCTCACTGGAAACAACGATCATAAGCACAAATCAAGCGCGGTCTGGAATGGAGTTGCTTTAAAAGATTCTGCCTGCACAGCCCAAACAGCCTGGACATCTCAAACAATGCAAAAGGGTTGCACTTAAATAAAATATTTTTAGGACTCAGGATATCTAACACGTTAATACGTGTTAGCTTCGCTTTGAAACCCCTTGACAGTTGCGTAATTCACAAAATCCATAGGTAATCCTGTTGAGCCACCTGTGCAGTCCGAAAGAAAAAGGAATGGAACACAATATCTCGAAGAATTTTCACAAAAGCTTAAGAGGCACAGGACACCCAAAAATTAATTTTCTTAGATTTTATGCTTAACTTGGATGAGAGTCACACGCTGATCTTGGTGGTATCTCTGAGAAATCGTCCAAGACCCCCTTTTGAACAAGAGTTATGGCTCTTCCGAAGATGCTAAGATTTTTGAAGGTGAAAAATTGATGGACGAGTTATCTCAGGCCTCTATTTCTCTTCATTTGCAATAGTTTCGCGAGAGCGAGCCAGGATAAGGAGACAGTCCGGCAATGGACTGAGGAACGCGACGCGGTGGAAATTCATCCATTCATCTACTCTGAGAGTTTTGGCCGGGAAATAGCCGCGAAATGCCTGCTTGCCGCGCAA